>JAJAGP010005715.1:0-29659 GCA_025084515.1 Ancistrus triradiatus | reverse complement strand
GTTCCTCTCAAAGTATGGCTTAGGTCATAGGCTTGGCTAGACACAAAAATTTACACCATTGACCAATGTCGTGTTACTCACTATGCTGAAAAGTCTGATAAGATAATGGCACTGCTGGACTAAAAACCCTAATTTTGTGATGAGTTACTTTCTCCCTCAAGACAAACAACCGCCAGAAAAATAATAACTGTAATAAGAGAAGCACAGTGAAACCAAAAATGTAGTCTTCCCAGAAAATCCTGTTGATTTTGAACGTAGGTCATAGTTTTTTGGCACCAGAATAGAGTTTACACAATGAGTCAAAGTCACCATACTAATGGTGAGTTTATCTACCAAAAGTCATTACAGGGCACAGTTCAAAAATAACTTAAGCTGTTATTGGTGATATTGGTGATAACACAAGGGATATTGGTGCAGTGGAATACTTAGTCTGTTTAGTAATTTAGAGCTTTTAACAAATCTCTCTGTCCCATATTTCACCCCATAGAGGCGGGAGGGTTCACATTCCTTTGTCCTTCCCTCACTCCTTCCCTAACCCTAACTCCCCTCCCCCAATATAATCATTGTAAACATAACTATGCAATTTTAAATAATAAATACAACTCCAAATCAGAAAAAAATCGGATTGTATGAAAAATGGTGAATAAAAACTACATTTACGTGGCTTTTATTTCATTACAGACAGGATGAATGCAAAATATTTCATGTTCTGACATTGCATTTGTTATTAATCATCCATTCCTGGATAAAAAAAAAGTGTAATTTAAGGCTAGCAATGATATAATAAAAAAGACGTGATTTAAAACAGTTGACGCCAATCACTGACTGTAATCATGATTTGGTACAAAAACAGTGTCCAGTTTTTGAGGAACAAACATCTGCAGAAGATCTCCTGTTTGTGAACAGATACGTGAGAAAAATTTTGAAATGTTTAAAAACAATGTTCCTCAAAGAAGTATTGGAAGGGATGTTCATATTTCTCCCTCTGCAGTGCATAATATCATTAAACTATTCAAGGCGAGGAATTTCAGTACGTGAAGGGCAAGGGCACAAGCCTAAACTGTACACCTATGACCTCTGATCCCTCAGCATCTGCATCAAGAGCCGTCACTCATCAATAGCTGATAGAACCACATGGGCAAGGGATTACTTAATCAAACCTTTATCAAGCTCTACAATATGGAGTTACATTCACAAATGCCACTTAAAACTTTAGTGTGTAAAAAAGCCATCTTATGTGTAGCATAGAATTCTCTGAGCTCACAGGCATCTGGGATGGACCGTCACACAGTGGAAACATCTTTCAAATGTTGTGAGAAGGAATGACAAATGCTTTACCATCTGTTACGGGTCACCTAGGTAGCGAGCGAACCGTGTAAAATACAAGGGGTTCTAGGACCCAAGTGCACTTAGCTCCTGATGAAATGTATCAACCAAGAACAAACTGAATAAAGTGGAACAAACAGGGATAACTAAAAAGGGAGATCCACACAGCTGCATCTAGCAGCTGGGATTCACTAAGGTCCTCGGGATGCACCTCGAGAGGGCTGATGGAGCTGCGAGCAAAAAGGGGCTAAAAATGGCAGAAACAAGGGCCACGTGAGAGCGGACTCAAAAGTACAAGCAATATATAAAAATACAAAAAGGGGGAAAGGAAAATGCCACTAACAGCGCTAAAAATGTGCTGTGGTGAACGAGAAGCAAAATGAAAGCTGAAAGCGATCAGCTCATAAGAGCTGAATGGAGCCCTGGGGGTGCACAAGAGTGCACTCCTGAACTGTGTGTGCGACGTGAGGCTGAAGCAGCACTCTGTGACTAATGCTCCGGGGATTACTGCATCATAACAGAGCAAAACACTTACTCTATTGGTGAACTAAGCTAACTGCAGCCTGTGTTCTGGAGCATTCAGTTCAGTTGTTTTCCTTTCAGTTGGTTGTTATAATACCCAATTTAGGACCCATGGGGTCCTTTTTACATGTACCGTTCTGTAGATGTAAAAATAAAGAAAAACACGATAAACACGCGCTATTATTAATCTGAATCACTGAATCACTGTGAATCATAAATCATGAGTCGCACGGCTCAACATGTACAGGTTTAACTGATGAGAACTGAGACAATATTTCTAGTGAAAATGCATCAAGAACCGAATTCCACGAGTTGCGAGGTGGTCGAGAACCGAGGTACCACTGTAAAGGGGGTCCTCGACTTACGATGTTGATCCGTTCCTAGTTGGCGTCGTAAACCGATTTTCGGTGTAAGTCGGAACATACGTACATACTGTACGTGAATAACATACTGTAAGCACTTATCCTATCCTAACACCTATCCTAACAGTAATTATCAAAAAACGAGCCGCGTAACCGTGTATTCTTACGCCGCGCACACCAAACACGAAGTTCTCGTTATGACGTTTACGACGCAAAACCACTTAAGTCGAAACCAGGCTTTATACAGTAAATGGGAGATGTGTCGTAACCACGAAACGTCGTAACTCGAGACCGTCGTAACCCGAGGACTACCTGTACATTTAATGCTTTTGGTAGAATCTTTGGCGCCCCCCTCAGGAATTGCTCTTGAGAAATGTTACTGTTTTTGCACCAAACATTGAAATGAAATTTACACCCTTGGTCCCTCCAGTGATTATTATTCCTCGTGTTAGAATCTGAAGTGTGTGTTTAAAATGTAGCTCAAAATAAAACAAAATGAATAAAAAATATATGAAATTAAATCCACTTGTTTCTTGGGGAACTACTGATTAGGGTTTAATCCTACAATATATTAAAAAGTACTTAATCTGGACTACTCAGAAGACAGCTCCTCTGGTTCCAGAGAATCTGGGTTCACTCTGGGAGCACATTTGACAGCGTCCAGTCAATTCTGGGATATGGTTCAAAGCTGGAACTTTCATTTTTTTCAGAGAATATAAACAGACCAATTTATCCAGCAGGTCAAAGAGCAGGATTAAAGGGATATGACTATACAAGCATGCAACAAACCACTCATGTAAAATGAAGATATGTATTAATCCCTGAAGATGTAGATAATATGCTAAAGTATGGACACTCCAGATTAAATAACACGTTTTGTTAATTTTCTGAATGAAACAAAGTTTGCATGTAACAAACTTAAATATGACTTATTTCTTCTTATTTTAAAGTACCCAAAGATTCATTTATCATCCTCATAATAAGACTAGAAGACTATCTGGAACCATGTCCAATCATTTGCACAGAAATGTGTGATATTTAACAATGGCTGCGTAACGTCTGTTCATTCAAATGATGCAGAGTCAGTCATGGTAAGCTGATTGTTTAAATGGTCTCATTTATTTGTCTGGTCACACCCATTGTGTACCACCGTGTGTTTTACGTGTGCTTTTTTCTAAATCCATTATTTTGCAATGTTTAACATCTACATTCACGCGTCAAACAATCATTTACTGATTCATGGTGTTTGTCTGTGTGGTATGGTCGATTCTGCTCTGGCTACTCTGAGCACTTTAGCCCTGTTGATCTTATTGCCGCTTAAAAAGCTTAGTGGTAAACCACATGGCTCGTGTTTGCTCGTGTGAAGCACCTTTCATTGTCACAAACACTGGTTTGTTTGGCTTCAGTCATGGACAGGAAATACAGATTTTTCTAATAACACTACACCTGTGTAATGTACCTGCATTCTCCATTTAAATGTGATCAAGTAAAGGATTTACTGTAAAAACAAATCACATTCATTTTTAAATTATTTTAAAGGAAAACAGAGGTATGTCATTTCACCTCCATACCTGTGAACTGTATTAAAATGCATTAAAAACAATGTTACTCATCCGTATTTAAAGCAGACATAAAATCCATTGCTCTAGTCCAAGTAAGCTACTTCCAGACTGGAAATGAGTATTTCTTTTGTCGACTCAGTCTGTTCATAAATCCCTCGCTTGTCTTCAGGGGTCTGCACTACTTTCACGTTGTCCGTTTTTATTATACACTTAACGATTACCAGTAAAGTTCTAAGCATACACTAAACTCGTTTAAAATCTAAAAAGGTTCAAAAATCAGATAAATCCTCCCCAAAGGTCCTGGCGTCCTGTGGTGAAATTAGATATCTTATGTTTTGTGCTCCTCTACAAGTCCAGGCAAGTGGTGCTGTTCTGTGAAACAACAGCCTATGATATACGATTCGCATAGTCACATGATCAAGACAAATACAAAGAGCCAAACCACTAAAATATGGTACTGTTCGAGAACAACAGCACAGTCACAGGTCTGAGTAATTTGTTTTTATTTTTCAGATCCCAGGTATCATACTAGATGTATTTTTAGCTTTGCAAGCACTGAACGCGGTCAACTGATCCAAACCTTTTTATCTAAAACCACATTGAAGGTGTCAGTGTTTGTAAAGACAAATAACAAATGTTCATGACCGCCAGAGACAATGAGGTACACCAGCACAGTCATTTCTTTTTGTTTTATGGTATTGCAAAAGGACACTTCACTAAACCACTGCACTAACCAGTACCACAGCATAATAACCCATACTTCAAACTGGTGTTTGCATCATACTGACTCTACAGGAGGAATTCCAGTTCTGATAAGAGTAGTTTTCAATACAACAGTAGAACAGATTGTTTTAGGTTCTTGGCTGTGTTGTCCAGGACATATGCAAATACAGTATTATGCAAAGGTTTTTACACTCCTGGTCAAAAGGAATGTTTTTGGATCTTCTAAATGAAAGCTAATACAATCTCTGCAGGGAGCAAACATAACAGTACATATTTTATTGCTCATTTTAATGATCCCATTCTGCCAAAGTTAATTATGTTCTAAGACCTTATTTGGAAAGATGTCCAAAGACTCACCAGCCACTTTATTAGGTACACCTGTTCAACTGCTTGTTAATGCACATATGTAATCAGCCAATCACATGGCAGAAACTCAGTGCCTTTAGGCATGTAGACATGGTCAAAACAACCTGCTGAAGTGCAAAACAAGCATCAGAAAGGGGGTAAAAGGTGATTAAAGTGAATTTAAATGTGGCATGGTTGTTAGTATTAGATGGGCTGGTCTGAGTATTTCAGAAACTGCTGATCTACTGGGATTTTCTTGCAAAGCCATCTTTGGGGTTTACGGAGAATGGTCTGAAAAAGAGAAAATGTCCAGTGAGCAACAGTTCTCTTGATGAAAATGCCTTGTTAATGCCAGAGATCAGAGGAGAACGGTCAGACTGGTTTAAGGCCTCTGAGGCAACAGTAACTCAAATAATCACTCATTACAACAGGTATGCAGAGGAACAGTGGTAGCCTAGCGGTTAGGGTACTGGACCCTGGACCAGAACGTCCCTCCTCTGCCAAGCTGCCACTGTTGAGTCAAGGCCCTTAACCAACAGTTGCTTGGATTGTAAGGCTGTATCAATTGTAAGTCGCTCTGGATAAGGGCGTCTGCTAAATGCTGTAAATGTAAATGTACATATAAATGGATGCATGTCGAGCCTTGAAGCAAAGACCACACCTGTTGGCTAAGAACAAGCACCTGAGGCTGCAATCAACACAAATTTGTACAATAGAAGGCTGGAAAAATGTTGCCTGGTCTAATGACTCTTGATTTCTGCTGCAACATTCAGATGTTAGGGTCAGAAATTGACATAAAAAACAGCATGGATCCATCCTGCTATGTACCAATGATTTCAGCTCCTGCTGGTGTGATGGTGTGGGGGATATTTTCGTGGTACACTTTGGGCCCTTTAATACCAATTGAATATCATTTAAATGCCACAGCTTACCTGAATATTGTTGCTGACCATGTCCATCCCTTTATGACCACAGCATACCATCTTCTATTAGAGTGAAAGGATCGGTTTATTGCCAGAAACTGTACAATTGAAAGAAGGTTCTAGTTACCCTGTTGGGCCGCCTCTAGCCTGGATACAAGATGAGATGCGATCGGGCAGGGAGGCTTACAGGTTCTGTATGGTATCCTGTGGTACATTAAGTCCACAGATGTTGCAGCTGGGCTTGTAGATCCTGCACACTCGTAGGCTGCCGAAGTTGCTGTCCCAGTGGGTGTCATAACTGCTTGATTGGAAATAAATCTGATGACCAAGCAGGCCAAGGAATTGGCGGCGGAATCTGGTGGAAACATTCCTGGGCGAGCATTATCCTACTGAAAAATGCCAGTTGGAAGCCCTGTCATGAGAGGCAATGCATGTGGCTGCAGGATGTCCTGCACATATTGCTGAGCTGTTAGTGACCCTCGTATCACTACTAGGGGTGACCGACTGTCGTATGCGATGGCTTCCCAGATCATCACACCAGCAGTTGAGGTAGAGTGTCTCTCCACAGTAGGATTGAAGCGCTCACCATTAGGCGTCCATATTTAAACCCGACTGTCATCCGATACCAAATTGAACCCCTCACTCTTCACTAAAGATGATATGATTCCAGTCCAGTTTCTCGACGACATCACTGCAAAGGAAGGCGATGGTGGCTGGCTGTCAATGGCAGAACACATGAATGGGTGCTGTGACAACAAAGTTCCTTCTGCCTCAATATGGCACAGGCAGAGACAAGAATATGTAGTGAAGGTGCCACCCCTGTCTGGATGATGGACAACGAAACTATGGGAGATGCTTGTGCTTGTCAGAGGACCAAACAATCCTCTCTGCTGGTGATCTGTCTGGGCCGTCCGGGGCCTGTTCGCCGTGTGTGTCTGCACTCACATACCACTGCTCTCAACACCTCATAACAGCTAGGTCAGCTAAATTTTGGACAATGTGTTGAAGCGACCATCCTGCTTCTCTCAGTCCAAGGATGCGCCCCCTCTCAAAGTCTGTCAACTGGGCAAAATGTCTTTGAGTGCATTGTAGCGGCGGGTCTAGCAGTCATTGATCTCACACCAAGAGGTACACTACCCAAAAGTAGCCTCCAAGAGTCTTTTTATGGGGCAGCAGTTGAAACACTCTTACAAGCTCTTGTGGCAAGACCCAGTGTCTAATCAGACCACACCTGTATGCATTTACATATCTGCCTGAGACATAACTGCATACCGAGTTTTGCAGCATTCTGACATTTTTATCTGGGAGCGGAATTTTTTGGGGGGGGTTAATGACTATATTTTATGTATACGTATGCAGAATACATTACGCCATATTTAAGCTTGCCAAGGTTATATTAACAATACTTATTTAGCCACAGGTACCAAACCTTTACTATAAAACTGTATATCCAATATACTTACGTTTTTATTCACATTTATATTACATTTACAGCATTTAGCAGACGCCCTTAGACAGAGCGACTTACAATTGGTACAGTCTTACAATCCAAGCAATTGTGGGTTAAGGGCCTTGCTCAAGGACCCAACAGTTGTAGCTTGGCAGAGGTGGGATTTGAACCCTGGACCTTCTGGTTCATAGTCCAGTACCCTAACCGCTAGGCTACCACAGTCCTACACAGTCCTTTATTAAGCTGATTTTTAATTTGATATCTAACGATGAATTCAGTCTCAGTCTAGCCACTACATTAGCCTGGACTAGACCAATGGCATGTATTTTTAATGCTGATAATCACATCTTCATTACCTTGTTCTCTACATTCTACATACCATATGTAGCACATGAACTGTAAACATTTTTGGATACTTCCTTATGTGGATTTGCTCATTACTGTGTGACAGCAAATCCCGTTACGTTAATTAAAGAGTACTGTACAATTACACAGCATGCCTGGACCACGAGATAACAGCTTGCACATAAAAACAATCACCTAATAAAACTAATACTTTGGATGAGAATGATTCTGTTAATTGTTGATGTGTTATTTTGTGTTTCTTGAAAACAATAAATACATTCAGTTCAAACTTGCCATTTGAAATGCTATATAGCACTTTTTAAAGAAAAAGAATTATTCTAATACGAGCAAGCAAAAGGTGATTAATCACAATTAACTATGAATAACTCGTGCAAGAACAGTTACAATTATTCAATTTATTTGTTTCTAGGGTAAAATTACATGATATTATTAAAAAATGACTGGTCAGTAAACTGTAGCACGATGTGCTGAACTCATTCTCTTTAGTAATCACATGTGCCACAAATGTCAAAGGTTTGCTTCGTACATATAGTCTGCCATACATAGTCTGTGCTCAGCATTTCCAGCCCTTCATATAGGCCTAACCATCAGGACCAAACTGGCTCATTAGGCAGAAGTGAATCCACAACAACAGATAGAGGAGGAAAAGAAACTGTGAATCCATAACAACAGATAAAAGAGGAATAGAAATCCTACTAAATCCTGGCTGCTGTGCTGCACAATGTTCTGCGATGTTTTTTGTGTAGAAATCAACTTGCCATCTACTATTGCTTATAAAAATGTTGGTGAGTGTAAATGCTGTCAGTGGGTCAAACAGAGCAGAGTCAGAGCTCAGTGAGGAGAAGAAATCAGCCAAGTTATTTGGAAATGGTTGTCACAGGTCCAGGGTTTTGCAATGCTGGGTAGAAATAACATCATGATTACACAGTACAACAAACCCTGCAGCTGCATATCTGAGAACAGAAAGTTACAGATTTTCTACATTAAGGAGACAGTGATGAACAAAGTGTTTTCGTTCATCTGCAGTAACTTCTTTATCCTGAACAGAGTTGTTGTTGGACGTCATCGTCTGTAAACATGAACTGAAACACATGGAGGAGTTCACATTTGCCGCTCTGTAGACGGATTTAGAAATTACTCTTGAAAAATCTTTAATGTATTTTACACTGTTATCAAACTATTTGGAAAATATCCAGACAAGTGCCATATCACAGGATTAAAAAACTATTCAAAGACTGGCTCCACTACCCCCCTCTTTATTAATATTATAACATGGCAGTCACTCCAGCTGCTTTTACCTATAAAGAGCTGCCAGGTCTATTACACCATCATGTTTCCAAGTAGAGGACAGATGTCCTCACAGGGCTTTTCAAAAGCTTGAATGGCATCTGATTACATGTGAATACACCAAGGCTCTGCAAACAAAATTCCATGCAGATGTTCTATAAATGTATAGCTTCTAATGCAATACATTTCTCACTCTCAGTTAGAGAAAGAGAAGAATAGTGAGACAGAGTGTGGTGTGGTCTGGAGGTTTGCAACATGCCATACCTGATTCAACAATGGTGTGTGGTGTAACTGTTATGTAGCTAATTCACCAGAGTCAGATTTCTGGATCGTATTACATTAGATTTATATGTTTACTACAGTGTTTCAGATCGTGGTGTGTTTTGGGGAGTCATGTAGGTAGAAAGAAGCAGTTACACCAGGTGATACATTAACTAGTGAGATATTTTCTTCAAAAAAACATATTTTCTTCTTAACATCTTAGACTAAGTGTTACCTCAGTTACTGCAAGGCTTTTTCCTCCAGACATATTATTGATTGTTTCTGTTTCCAAAAAAACAAAGAGGAAATAATACTTTTCTGCAAAGATGCTATAGGCAGCAATGTTTTTGGAGTGGTTTTGTCTGTGGCCTACTTCTATTAATACCATTTTGTTCATGGTTGTGTTCTGACACATGAACAGATACTTTAGCAAGATGTCTGCAGCTGTCGATTGCATTTATATTCTTTTCAGCACTGGAGGTCTAGGTGTAAGTGCACCAACAGCACTGAATATACTCAGTTTAAAGATAGTTTGGCTTATTGTGGATTGAAAAACTTGCTTTTGTGGCCTAATACTGAATTATGTATTCTAAAATTCTTTTTCTATGATCCTCTAAAATGTGTTTGGATCAGGGCATGCTTCTCATAAATAGATATGCCTTGCTAGTATCAGGTTTGACCCCCTTTGCCTTGGGAACTGCCTTCATTCTTCGTCGCAAAGGTTCAACAAGGTACAGGAAACATTCCTCAACAGTCTTGCTGCATATTGACATGATAGCATCACACATTTGCTGCAGATCTCTTGGCTGCACATCCACATGATGAATCTCTCGTTCCACAGCATCCCAAAAGGTGCTCTATTGGATTGAGATCTGGTGATTATGGAGGTGATGTGAGTACAGTGAACTCATTGTCATGTTCTAAACCAGTTTGTGATGATTTGAGCTTTGTGACATGGCGTGTATAAGATGAGTACACTCTGGTCATAATGGAATGGACATGGAAAGCAACAATACTCAGGTAGTCTGCTGAGTATTAATGTGTAATTAATGTGTTAATGAGCAGTTGAACAGATGCACCTAATAAAGTTACCACTGAGTTTATCTTTAAAATGACAAAGTTCCATGTGTGTTTAGTTTGGGCAGACTGTCTTTATCTATTGCTATGTAGATGAAATTCGGAACACATTTTATAAGTAATTAACACAGAAATCCAGAAAAAATGATGCATCTGTAAACTTAACTGCTGGCCAAACTGATTCATTAATAAAAAGTCAATAGCAGTGGCTTTATCTGAGAGAAACAGAGCACTATTATTACCTGCACATCTTTGGAGTCAAAGAGACTCAGGTTTTTAACCAGTATCTTACATCATTAGAATAAAATGCACATTCCTGTGGTTCACTAAGTCTGAGGTTGAGAAACCCTGACCTCACTGAATATGGGACAGTGAACACTTCAGGGAGACATTTCTCACATGGAGACTGTTTGCAAACAGAAACACTAAAACCGTGCTTTTTAAATCACAATATTTAGACCTACAATTTCAGCTCCCCCATAATACACTGTCTTTATGCTCTATAATAGAAGGTAAGCCGTCCTACAAAGTTCACTGCTAGCCTTAATCCTTAAACACCTGTTCCAGTATGCTAGTTTAGTCACATCAAATCTGCAGGATTATATTTGATTTTCATATTATTTATAGTTTCCCTTTTAAATTCAGTTGAGTTTGGGTCAGATTTGTATGTTTTCTATTCGATTTAGCTTTCATATTTTAGAGTTATTACAGTTATTACATTTAGACTTAAAGTTGGCGCTGGTCTTTTAAGAACAATGAACAAATAAAAACTGCACATTGTATAACAATACAGGAACTCCTCAAGTAATAGCTGTTAACACTGCAATAATTGCTTTTAGTTAAGATTTTTTTACTTCAGTTTGATCAAATGTATTTGGACGTACAGTGTATGGTGGTGCTCTGGAGTTGCCTCACAGCTCCAGAGACCTGAGATGGAGTCCTGGCCACTGTCTGTGTGAAGTTTGCATGTTCTCCCTGTGTCTGTGTGGGCTTCCTCTGGACCTTCAGGTTTTCTTTCATTGCAAAGACATGCGCTGGGTCAACTGGAATCGCTAAAGTTTCCCATTGTGAGTGTGTGTTGGAAGAAGCCATTGAAGCAATTTCCAGTCTTTTGTTGGTAAATGTAAACCATTTTTGTGCAGGTGAAATCTTTGAATGTATAGATTATAATATGGCTTCGCTGTGTTGCATTGTTGCTGATTTTCATGTCGTTTTATATTCAGTTTATAAATATATAGAAACATTCATGAAAAAAGAACATTTCCAAACAAAAATCTTCAGTTAAATAATTGTGGACGGTCTTTGTAACGGATAAGATAATGACAGCGCATTTTTGTTGCTGTCGGTTTTTTTTCACTCTGACGACTTGTAAACAAAGCTTATTGCTGTGCAGCGTGAGGCTCTCTGATTGGCTGCATCTGGGTCACATGACTAAGACGTAACCCCGGAGAGAGGGGCTCTGTGCATAAAGCGGGTCAGTAGCGCGCACAGAGCAGAGGCAGTCGGCTGTCAGCTGCGCGGATATTCGTCCAGGTTTATACATTTCCAACAGCAAAACCTCCGACAAGAGGTTTATTTCTTTCCGACTTCAGCTACAGTGATAGCTAAGTTTGGAAAGGAGAGGAGATAAGAGACGTAGCCGTGCTGTTGGTATGAAATAACGTTGCTTTTGTCTTTGCTGAGGACTTGCTTGACCTGAAAGGCTCTGCAGAGGAATATCAAGTCAACTTTGTGTTTTCTTACGCGTAAAACAACAATATTTGAAAAAACAATCGACATGGAAAGCGCAACATCTAAAAAAGGCTGTTGTGGTAAGTAAAAAAAACTTTTATAGACCATCCTGCAACTATGCAGATAAGCAATAAACCCTTAATAGATTACAGAATGAATATCCGTAAACGAGAGGTCACGGTATTACGGTATTACGGTATTATGTGCAGCCAGAGCGTCACTCGCTTCATTTTCTATTAGTTATGTTTCAGTTAATAAACATATAAATCCCGCTGCGAAGTGTAACAACTTATCTTTGTTCACGACCAAACACATACAAGTCCTCATTTCGGCTTTGTAAGCAGGCTACTAATAGGCCTGTAGGTTCTATAAGCAATAAAAGCAGCAACATTTGAGACATTTTCAGTTTGGTTTTCGTGTAGAAAGGTTAACGTGCAAGACATGTTTATTTAACGTTATTTCTAATGCTGTGCGGATTATGGTGTTGTTGCCCGATATATGCAGGTAGTGAAAATAATTTATTATCACTATTATTTTCAATGTGCGACTGTTAGTACAGCTGATGTGTCACACTGACGTGTAACTGCATAAACCTTTAGAACGGTTACCCAATAATAATAATAATAATAATAATAATAATAATAATAATAATAATAAATGTTTTATCTGTATAGAGCCTTTCCCAAGCTAAATGATGCTTTCCACTTGTTAAAAGACGTGACCATATGGAAAAGACAGAACGTAACACAAAACATGAACTGTCACCACAATGACCAAGGACAGCGTGCTATCTTTATCGGTTACATTTTTAAATCAGCTCCAACATTAACTCCTATAATTGCATTTTGAAAACCCATGTACTGGTAGCAAACAACAAAGCCAATATTGCCAGATTGATTTTGCGACGTTGTCTAGTTGGTATATGTGCTTTATTTGATATTACTAGATCTCTCAGTTCTCTGTGTAATTTGTTTTCTATTTTTCCTCACACTTGTAGATTCGGTTTGTGAATTTTTCACATCTACAAAGTTCCTTATCTACCTTGGACATGCTCTGTCCACCTGGGTAACACGATTACAGTTTCTGACAAAAATCAGGCACAGTTATGCTGCTGTGCATACAAATGACTAGACCTGCTCACACCTGTAGTACTGAAGTTGCCAATGTTTTGCAGGGGGACCGTATGTGGAACTTTGCTGTGGCTGTATTTCTGGTGGAACTGTATGGAAACAGTTTGCTTCTGACTGCTGTTTATGGCCTGGTGGTAGCGGGATCGGTTCTGCTCCTGGGAGCCATCATTGGCGACTGGGTGGACAAGAATGCCAGACTGAAAGGTATTACTACGTCTGCCCTGTTTAATGTCCAGGTATTTGCATAGTCACCCACCGAAATGGTGTTAAACTGTACTGTTGGACTAAACTATACTGCATGAGGAGTGGAAACCTTAAGGCTACAACTTTTGCGTCTTTTACCTGGGAAAGTGAGTTAAATGTACCTTTAGCACCCATTTTGAGGGCTATTATTATTACGGTAGCTTAGGGAAGCTGAGAGTGTGAATAACCAACACTTCCAGTACTATGTAATGTTCCATTATTTTTGTTACTACAACATTATTATTAGCATCACTACAACAAATAAGCCTACTTATTTTCTTTGTGGTTTGGCAGTGGCCCAGACCTCCCTGCTTGTCCAGAATTCCTCGGTTATCGTGTGCGGTATCCTGCTGATGGTTGTTTTCCAGTATAAAGAACAGCTCACAAACCTCTATAATGGATGGTTACTGGTGGGTATCTGATAAACATGTATTGAATATTCACTGAAGTTCTTTTGTCATATGCAGAGATTTAAATGGCATGTTCTTGTCTTAGTACCCTATTGAATGTTTAGAAAGGTCTATACAATTAGTTTGTGCAAAACAAAATGGGATGGGAACAAAAGTGACAGCGATTACTCATTGGGCAAAGCTCCCGACTAATAACTGCGTTTGACAAATGCATAAATGTAAAATAAAGCACTAAATGTACAGTGTAAGCCTTTACATGTACTTCTGTCCATACACAGGTATATTTCTGTTCATACCCAGCTTCTCCGAGGTGATATTAAGTTACTATAAAGGATCTTTAAGTACTTTGAATGTTGCTCATTGCTTTAGAACATTACATTTACAGCATTTAGCAGACGCCCTTATCCAGAGCAACTTACAATTGGTACAGTCTTACAATCCAAGCAATTGTGGGTTAAGGGTCTTGCTCAAGGACCCAACAGTGGCAGCTTTGGCTGAGGTGACCTTCTGGTCCAGAGTCCAGTACCTTAACCGCTAGGCTACCACATAACATAACTAAAACCCAGCGACACATAACAGATAAAAAGCACAGGCATGATTCTCAGTGTAGGTTTGGCAATGGTGGACCCATAGTAAAGTGTGTGGCCTTCTTGATTAAAAAGTTTGTGTCTGAAAATAATGTGGTAATCTCTGTAATTAAGTAGATCCTGTTGCTACATGAAAGCCTTATTTATATCATGTGTTATAGTGTTATTAACAGTAGTAGTGAAAGAGGTGGAAGTAGTATTAGTGTAGTATCAGTAATAGTATTTGTATTAATAGTTGTAAGACTGATTGATGCATATTATATTATATTATAGTGCAGCATACTGTGGGTATGTTCTGATGCTGTAGCTTTTATAACTCAATGTTAGTCATGAAATTTGGCAATTATTACAAAACTTTCATTCATATTAAAGGTTTTTTGGGCAGTCCATCTATGTTCATGTGGTTGTCCCCTTAGGGAATGTATGAATATAATCAGAATTGCATAAAAATAAATTGGAAAATAGATTAAAATAAAAGAAAGTGTCAGTTTCATACAGTGCTGGAAAATAATAGGAATAACAGTGCTTTAGTACAGTGTAGTAACAGGTTGCTATTGTTTTACAGACTACTTGTTACATTCTTGTCATCACCATTGCCAACATTGCAAACCTGGCCAGCACTGCCATGTCCATCACCATTCAGAGGGACTGGGTGGTGGTAGTGGCTGGAGATGATCGGAGCAGACTGGCAGGTCAGAGTCCATTATTACACATCAGAACTGTTTTATAATATTTTTGCTGCACTTGTTTTCCTGGGTTCTCTTTATCTATATAGTAGATAGATGTATTGTTTTTGGTCATGTTTTGCAGAAATATAGATAATATTAAAGGGTTTACAAACTTTCAAGCACCTCTGAACGTGCATTTCTCAAACCCCAGTATGGATTTATACCAGGTTATTTCCTTTTATCAACAATATTCACAAAATCTGTTTGAATTACTGCACCACAGTCACTAAATGGGAGTGAATGAGTTTCAAATGCAATAAATGTTATTATAGTCGTTGGAAAAACACAGTTCAGCATTTCCTCTCAATGAATACAAAATGTTGAAACCAACAGTAAATACCCTGTACTCAGCAGTTAAGCAAAAATGTTCTGCTGCTGTGTTTATTGCCCTCAATGAAACGATTTAACATGTTTCAGATAAAGTTGGAAATATGTTACACATAATTGCCCTGTCCTTTTATAGCTCCAGTGTGACCCACATTAAAGGAGGTGACTTTTAGTCAGAAACCTTGTTGGTAAAACTCTCGTTGTGTTTTGAAGCTGAAAGTAAAATATGTTTAGACAAAAACATTTTCTCTGATTGCCCAAGGCTTTGGAAACGGGAGGGAAAACAGAGGTGACATTTAAAATGCATCAGCTTGTAGGGCAAGATCCTCCAATCAGAAAGCTGTTCTGTTTGAATGTGTGGAAGGAACACTGGTCCTGAGATAAACTGAGCTTCCTCCAAAATTTTGAAGTGATTACAATCACATGTTTAATGTTTTCAGTAGCAACATTTTCAGAAATAAATGTCATCCAGCAATCGTTTTACAGTTTTAATATAGCAGTTTTGTGCTCATTCCTGATTTCTGTGTTTTAGACATGAATGCCACAGTGAGAATAATTGACCAGCTGACCAACATCCTGGCTCCGATGTTGGTGGGCCAGATAATGTCCTTTGGTTCCCATTTCATGGGCTGCGGTTTCATCTCTGGCTGGAACCTGTGTTCCATGTGTCTGGAGTACTTCCTCCTCTGGAAGGTGTACCAGAAGACTCCGGCACTGGCCAGCAAGGCCAAGAAGAAGGACACCGACAACGACGAGATGAAGCAGCTGAGTATCCAGAAAGGTGAGCTTGATTTTCTACACAACCAACAGTGCTCTTGCAGACTTCCTTGCTGATTAGCTTAAAGTGGTTGTTGGGAAATTGTTCAGATGGTTGTAAATATCAGTACACCGTATGAAAAGCTCCTCTCTTTACATTTTCTCGGTGTAGACCCACAGGCTAAAATCCATCCTAATAAGGTTTTCTGTCATGGAAAAGAAATGGATTCCAGATTAGCACTGTTGCTTTGATATATCCGATGGCTGCACACACTTTAGCCTTTTGAAATCAGACTCGGCTGATACATTGTCTGCTTTACTCCCTTTTTCTCAGAACTGGAGATTGGTGAAACCCCGGCTGAAGGATCACAGCTAATGAATGAGGGCGCTGTGGTAAAGGCAGACAAAGAGCAGGACCCGACTTGCTGCTACCAGATGAGCGAACCATTGCGCACCTTCCGTGATGGCTGGGTTGCTTACTACAACCAGTCCATCTTCTTCGCCGGAATGTCACTGGCCTTCCTCTACATGACTGTCCTGGGATTCGACTGCATCACTACCGGTTTTGCCTACACGCAGGGCCTGAATGGCTCCGTGCTCAGCATGCTCATGGGAGCCTCTGCCATTTCGGGCATCTGCGGCACCGTGGCCTTCACCTGGGTGCGCAAGAAGTGTGGCCTCATCCGCACTGGCTTCTTGGCTGGAATGGTCCAGCTGTGTTGCCTCATGCTCTGTGTGGTGTCTGTCTTTGCTCCTGGCAGTCCCTTCGACCTGAGCATCTCTCCATTCGACAGTATAGTGAGCCACCTGATGGGGGACAATGGCCAGCTACCCGATGCTCCCACCATGGCCAGCCTGATCACTACCGAAGCACAGAGCACGCTCAACATCTCCACCCTGCAGACCGAGGAAGTCCCGCACATAGAATCCTACCTGTCAGTCAGTCTTCTCTTCGCTGGAGTTATTGCAGCTAGAATTGGTAAGTGTTAGAGTTAAGAGTTTCTTGGCAGAGACAACTCAAGAGTGTACAAATTTGATTTAAAGGTGACATGTTACACCCCTTTTTTCTACAAGTCAGAGAAAAAAGAGCGATCTTCCAAACCTGTCTAAGCAGCCTTTTTCAGAACAGGTGTTTTTGAATGCCTGTTCCTTTAAATGACAGTGAACCACCACACTTTGGCTTTTGAGCTGCATGTTAAATATTAAATGATATAATAATATCAGATAATTTGATGCATCAAGGATCAATAACTGGTGGTTTATAGACTTAATGCTGCGAATTAATTCTATAAGCTGAAAACCCTGATTGGGAAGCAGTTCCTAGTTCTTAGGGGCATGAATCCCAGAATCGACTATTCTTGGGACTGACGTGTACACATTTAATTATATGTACATGTGAATTAAAGTATATAAAAATAATGCAATATTGCGCATTAAACTAAACAATGTAGCTTTTAAAAAAAAATAGTGTTAATACTTACCAGCTATTTGAAAGTGGACACCCTCAGGTTTTTGCGTACTGTCACTGCAATGTTGTCATCAAAATAAACTTTATCCAATCAGATGTTCAGTCTTCTGAGGCTGGGGGACCGATGTACCAGTTTGTGCAGCCAACAGCTTTTCTAGGGCTTCGACAGATTGAAGTCATGGGTGAAACTCAGAATATTTCTAATGAGCCTGTTTGTGACGGTTGAATTCAGGTCAAATCTGAACTACATGTTGAACGCTAGTAGGTCCCTTTAAAAAATAAAAAACTCTAGACTTTGTGACTTTATGACAAAACGCAAGAAAGCAGTGCGACAAGTTAGAAGGTCAACCTTTGATGCCAATGACGTCTTGATTGATGTGGCAGTTAAAGTGAAAACAACCCTGTAACTCATGCCCTGACTTGCTCCTTCAGGTCTCTGGTCTTTCGACTTGACCGTGACCCAGCTTATACAGGAGAACGTGGCCGAGGCTGAGAGGGGGGTCATCAACGGCGTCCAGAACTCCATGAACTACCTCCTCGACCTTCTGCACTTCATCATGGTCATCCTGGCGCCCAACCCCGAAGCCTTCGGCCTGCTGGTCATCATCTCCGTCTCCTTTGTTGCCATGGGGCACATGATGTACTTCAGGTTCGCTTTTAAAAGCCTGGGAAGCCGTCTCTTCCTCTGCTGTTCACCCGAGCAGAAAATAGACGCGGACGCTACCTCACTCCCGGCTGTGTAAACCTCTGAAAAGATGGCATTATAATCTGTATTACTCTCAGAGACACTGCTTAAGGGACACATTATACTAACACGCTCGCACAGCCTTTGTATATACCCGTATTTACCCTCAGTCAATATCTCATAAGCTATGTTTGCCAGGCAGGGCAGATGGACAGAGCTTGTTTTGAAATAGCTCAGCAAAGAAATGATGCTCTCCTAAATGTAACTTTGCATGCTTTGCTTCAGTGGTGCTGGACCATAACAAATGCTTGCACATCATTAGTTGTTGAGCATGCCTAGCTGCTTTACTGCGTTACACGTTGGTGTGATGACCGGTACCACACAAGGCTATTTAATCCACGATTTGCTTGATTGTTTAGTTAAATGCATGATTAAATTTGTAAACAAGCTGCAATACCACTGTATTATTATATTCCAGTTAATGCCACTTAATCTTTCTGTCATTGCCTTTTGCCGTTCAGGGATAAAAGTCTCTTTATGAAGCAAGGTGTCTGGAAGTTACTCATTCAGGAACAGGAATGCATGCGTTAATATTGCGTATGCCAGCTTTGTTGGTGCTGGACTGTTACTGCAAGGCAAGCGTTCACATATCACACTACACAAAATGGAAATAATCTTTCAGGAAAAAGTGAGGGAATAACAGCGACTCTGCGTTTATACGTTCAGGATAATACCATCTAGGCTCTGCTGCACTTCAGCAGCCCCAAGGCAATCCCCAAATGATCCCTAAACACTTCTATTCCAAACAAATGTACAAGCACTTTAAGAGATTTAAGCTCTTCACTAGATAAGTGCAATAATGGCAGTCAGGACTGTTTTTTACATTTCGCACAGTTTCCACACTTCTTATATAAAAACCAAAGCATGACTTGGAGTTAATGTTCGTGCTGCACCTGGTGCCGAACTTCTGCCAACTTCAACCAGAACCTTGCCCTAATTCTTGTCAGCACTGGCGGCTTTAGCAGAAAGTCAGCTTTAGTTTTCCACCTTGCAGGTTCAGCAGTTGTGATGAGTCCAGAGTAAACAAATGTTCGTTAGTCCAGGATGGGTTTGTAATGAGTGTGATACAAGCTCAGTCTTTGTGTAAAAGTGCACCCCCTCCTCCCTTTGCTAACCCAGCTGTCAGGCTTTGTGGGAGCTGGTTGGTGTGATATTGAGGTTGGACAGCAGTAAGGGTGGAGAGTCAGCTGAACATGGGGAACATGGAAGGTGCTGAGTCAGTGCCTTGTCTGAGTGTTGGGGTTTTTTGAGGGAAACTCTGATGTTCTTGACGTTGCTATTTGCCCCTAAAGCAAGCAGCTTTCCAGCAGCAGGGCACAGATTATTTAGAGTTCTTCTCTTGAGATTCTTTTCTTTCAGGACCTTTAGGATTTCCTTCTTACTTAGTTGTGGCAATTTACAGTGCTGAATGTTTTTTTTGAAAAAAATCATGTCTTGTCTTTGTGTGTCTTGCTGTCTTCGTGTGAATCCTGTTTTTTGTACAACTGTAAAGTGTTTTTTATATATTCTAATGTTGTGTTTGTAGCTCTGCTTTTCCTCCCAACTTTTAATCCTATAATAAAGTGTTGTAATGAAACATGTATCTGTAAAATACTGTAATATGTTGTACAAATCTATATCAGATAAATGTGACATACCCAGAATGCAAATACACATTATGGCGATTTGTATTGCAAGAGCGGGTTCAACTCTTCAAACCTGTTTGACCAGGACCTTATGGTAAACACTCCATTCTGATGGAGGAAGAGCAAACAGCCAGATTGTTTTGCATATGCTTGCTTACATTGCGATAAATAAAGTTGTATCCACACAACGTGAATCTCTGTTTTTTGAAGGCCAACCAAAGACTTATGAGAGAATAGCCAAAAGCAGACCTCTTGAGAACTCCCTGACCTGCTCCCAGTATCTGTTATGCAAGAACACATTCCTGTGCTGCTTAGTGACTCTGTAACCTCTTTCAGATTAGCCTGCTTACCAGACTGTCTTTCATGTCTTCAGCTTTCGACTGGGACTACACTCATTGTCCATTTGATCAGTTCCACTTACCATGTAGATGCACTTTGTAGTTCTACAATTACAGATTGTAGTCCATCTGTTTTCTACCTACTTTATTCCCCTTTACTCTGTTCTCTAATGCTCAGGACCCCCACAGACCAGGTACTCTTTGGGTTGTGGATCATTCTCAGCACTGCAGTGACACTGATGTGCTGGTATGAGTGGATCAGACACAGCAGCAGTGCTGGGGTTTTAAAATGCCATAGTGACCTCACCTGAAAACTGTCCATAAACCAAAAATGCCCAGCCACCAGCATTCTGTAGGTAGCATCATGTGAGCCCTGGTGTAGGATTACAGTTTGACTAGCACAAACTGTGCAACAACAGATGAGTTACTGCCTCTGACTTTACATCTACAAGGTGGAACAATATGCTATGTCTAACAGAGTGCACAGTGTTTAAAAAATCCAACAGCACTGCTGTGTCTGATCCAATCATACCAGCTCAGCACTAACACACCAACAAAATATGTGCGAATAAAGTTTGTTCCTAGCAGAGGTTGTGATAAATGTTGTCATGTCAAAACGTAATTTGTTGAGGGGTATCCAAGCATTTGCATAGGATTTAATTTTATGTTTAGTTAGTCTCTACTATATTTGTACTTCAGTGTGTATACGGTGGGGCAAAAAAGTATTTGGTCAGCCACTGATTGTGCAAGTTCTCCTACTTAGAAAGATGAAAGAGGTCTGTAATTTCAAAATGAAAAAAAATCCAGGAAATTGTAGGATTTTTAAATAATTTAATTGAAAATTATGGTGGAAAATAAGTATTTGGTCAATAACAAAAGTTCAACTCAATACTTTGTAACATAACCTTTGTTGGCAATGACAGAGGTCAAACGTTTCCTGTAAGTCTTCACCAGGTTGGCACACACTGTAGCTGGTATTTTGGCCCATTCCTCCATGCAGATCTCCTCTAGAGCAGTGATGTTTTGGGGCAACACGGACTTTCAACTCCCTCCACACATTTTCTATGGGGCTGAGGTCTGGAGACTGGCTAGGCCACTCCAGGACCCTGAAATGCTTTTTACGGAGCCACTCCTTCGTTGCCCGAGCGGTGTGTTTGGGATCATTGTCATGCTGGAAGACCCAGCCACGTTCCTTCAGTGCTCTCACTGATGGAAGGAGGTTTTGGCTTAAAATCTCACGATACATGGCTCCATTCATTCTTCCCTTAACATGGATCAGTCGTCCTGTCCCCTCTGCAGAAAAACAGCCCCAAAGCATGATGTTTCCACCCCCATGCTTCACAGTAGGTATGGTGTTCATGGGATGCAACTCAGCATTCTTCTTCCTCCAGTTGAGTTTTTACCATGAAGTTCTATTTTGGTTTCATCTGACCACATGATATTCTCCCAATCCTCTTCTGGATCATCCATATGCTCTCTGGCAAACTTCAGACGGGCCTGGACATGTACTGGCTTAAGCAGGGGGACACGCCTGAGTTCCTCTCGGCGTAGTGTGTTACTGATGGTAGCCTTGTTACTTTGGTCCCAGCTCTCTGCAGGTCATTCATCAGGTCCCTCCATGGAGTTCTGGGATTTTTGCTCACCGGTCTCATGATCATTTTGACCCCATGGGATGAGATCTTGCGTGGAGCCCCAGATCGAGGGAGATTATCAATGGTCTTGTATTATTCATGGGACTCTTGTTTTATAAATATAAAAAGACTTCAGTTAACTCGGGTATTGCATTAAATCCTACAGTCATTAAACTTCCATCAGGGTGTAGAGTTCTATCAGCATGAGCTGGTTTGATAAGATGTCGTCACATGATTGTCACCTGTAAGACATTTCCCAATATGGAGGTTATACAGAGTTAAGTGAAAAATAACTACAGGACACAAGTAGTAAAAGTGCGTTATACAACAGGTCCTAAAGGCACACCTTCATTACGGTTACAGAAAAAGGGTGAAGGGCAGTACGGTGGCACATTGGTTAGCGCTACCACCTCACAGTTGTAGAGGTGGCACAGACTTAGCCTATGTGGAGTTTACATATTCTCCCTGTGTCTGACATGTTGATATGTTTGCTTGAGGGTGATCATAGCCAAGAACTTTGCCACGAATGCTAGAATAGCCAAAGAAACATTGCAAAGGTGTGCAAGGCACTACAGCAGTGGCCCCTGCCCACCTGCAATGGACTGGTATGTTACTTAATTGGCACCCTGTCTAGGGTTGGTACGCACCTCACACCTTGTGCTGTCAGTTATGCCTCTGCTCACGCATGACTCTAAACTGGACTGATGACCTTGCACACCTTTGCAATCTTTCAATGGTCATTCTAGCATTGGTGACAGGTTCCAAGGATCGATACATTGACTTGGCTTTTGGTGTCCACACTCAAGTGAACATACCAACCTAGGAGAGTTCTGTAGACACACCAACCAAGCTTCATGTTTCACTCAGACTTGACCTCAGGCCCTCAGGAACTGCTGTTTCCAGCATTCAGGTTAGACTCGTGCCCTTTACGCAGTGAAATTCCTATTTTTGGAATGTGCTGCAGGCCTGAAATACAGGAATGGTTTATTAGCAATGAAATGAAGCTGACCAGAAAAAAACTGAAATATGTTGGGTTCATACTGTCTGCAATGAAATTAAAGTAAAAGGAAATGCAAGAAACACTGCAGCTATTATCACTCCAATTTTATCATGTTAGTCTCATTTTATCACGTATGTGAAATATATATATATAAACATATATACTTTTTTTTTTTTTTA
This sequence comes from Ancistrus triradiatus, assembly GCA_025084515.1. Classification (NCBI taxonomy): domain Eukaryota; kingdom Metazoa; phylum Chordata; class Actinopteri; order Siluriformes; family Loricariidae; genus Ancistrus; species Ancistrus triradiatus. Next base: position 6,557 of record JAJAGP010005715.1, on the reverse strand, counting down.
TTAAAAATCACACATAAATACAGTATGTGAAATGGTGCCAAAAGTCTTGGGCCACGAGTGAAAATGCTTCCATTTTGCATTTTTTAAAAACAAAATTAATACAATGTTTAATTATCAATAATACAATAAGCATAGCAATTTGAGTGAAAAGTTGAATCTTAGAATTTAGTATGTTCCTCCTTTTGCTGCAATGATGCTCAAGCTGGCATGCACTTCACATGTTCTGGATGATTTCACATTATCCTAAAGAGAATTTTGTGATGATAATAAATGCCTGGCTCTTTCTGTCTTCAAGTGCCCCCCGTAAATCCTTTATGGGTTTTGGTAGAAGGCACTGAGAGTCAGGTCTCATTAATCTTCTTTGGACAGCTTTGAGGTAATTTTCTTAATCATTATACCTGCAATGAAAAACAATATGTACCATTTTAAATTTGAGACACAAGTGATCGCAGATTTGTGGCCTCAACTGCATATACTGTATATATTATATTATATTATATTATATCTACTGACCTAGAGAGAGTATAATCATTCCTACAGTATGTTTGACTGATATTTAATATGAATTCTTTTGAATTACATTACATTTCTTCTGGTGCGGTTTGTATTAGCAATACATGGTCATGTCAGTCAGACAACACTACGCTTACATATTTATGACCCCTCCATACTTTTACCCACAATTGTCAGCAAGTTTCAATACACATTAGCTGCAATAAATGCAGTTCTGTCCTTAAGAGTGCCATTACGGAACTCCTGCCACAAGATCGACATGCTGAGTCCAGCTATTTCAAGGTCCACTGACATGAACTAGAGCTCCAGATAAACACAGGGAAGAGATAAGATAAAAATCCGTTTTACCATATGAGGCCTCTCAGAAATGTACTGCTAGTAATGTCTGTACAGCCATAAAAAGCTTTATTAGGTTACATAAAACACAAAATGACAGGAAGCATGAGGTGATCAAGCACCTTCTTCTCACATTTACTTAGCAACTGAAATATAATTTTCCTTGACCTGTGGAACGTTTCAAATGTAGAACTTTAACAGGCCCAGATTAAGCCCAGTTCAAGGCCAGTAAGCATTACATTTTCACAAGTGGACAAGGCAGTGAAGTAACAGATTCAATGCTATTCCGAGTCATTATTCTTGCAGAGTTCACAGCTGGTTCAAGATGAACTTGGTGAACTCCTGAGCATGCATTAGTTACAAAAATAAATGAAAATCAATAAATAAAACAAAACAGGGACTCATTTAAGTTTAGCCTTGCAATTAAATCATGCCTTTTGTCAGGGGAAGTTCTTAACATAAAGACAAAGACATTTCGATAGAAAGAAAAATAACACCACCAAAGGGACCTAGAAGGGTAGATCGGGGCGGAGTAACGTTTGGAAACGGATAATCCTCAAGAAGGAAGGGGGGAAGTCTTGGGCTAGGGGCTAGGAAAAAGGGAAAAAAGAAAGAGGCTACGTAGGACAAATAAGAAAGGCCGCGTCGGGAGGTGAAAAGAAAAAAAAAAACATTAAAAAAAGGGAATTCATGGGCGGAAGTCCTGAGTTAAACTGTGCAAAGGTCTTTCTCACCTGTTTGCCTAATCCGAATAGTACAACTTTTGGCTCATTTTCTCTTTGGCACAGTTTGGTTTTACACTGGAAAAACTGAATGCAAAGGCTGGTCCAACTCAGTACTAACAACGTTTTATATATATATATATATATATTTTTTTTTTTTTTATTCGGTGTACATGCACTCATCGAATGAAACTTTATATGTATGAATGTAGTGATGATATATTTATTCGAGGAAAACTGTACAATTGAAAGAAGGTTCTAGTTACCCTGTTGGGCCACCTTTAGTTTGGATACAAGATGAGATACGGTTGGGCATTGGAGGCAAACCGTATTGGGCATTGGAGGTATCCTGTGGCACATTTACCCACAGATGTTGCAGCTGGGCCTGTAGGTCCTCATCCATCATACCAGCAGTGTGTCACTTCATAACAAAGGAAGGATTGAAGTGCTCAATACGAGGTCTCCATACTCAAACCCGACTGTTATCGGACCCCAAACACAACCTGGATACGTCTTTAAAGATGATACAGGTCCAGTCTATAGCAGTCCAGGTTTCTCGTTCACAACAACAAACGAAGGTGATGGTGGCTGGCTGTCAATGGAAGAACACGTAATGGGTGCTGTGACAACAAGTTTCCTTCTGCTAAGCGCCTGAAAATTGTCCAAACAGAGACAGGGGTGTGTAGTAAAGGTGCCACCCGTGTCTGGATGGTGGACAACAAAATTGTGGGAGCTGCTCGTGCTTGTCAGCAGACCAAACAATCCTCTCTACTAGTGATATGTCTGGGCCCTCTGACGGCGTAGATGGCGGGCAATTCGATCCTGCTTCTCTTGGTCCAACAATGCATCCCCTCTCAAAGTCTGTTAATTGGGCAAAATGTCTTCAAGTGTGTTGTAAAGACGTGTCTAGCAGTCAAAGTTCTCTCACCAAGACGTACACTACCCAAAAGCATCCTCTGAGTACCTTTTTATAGGACAGCATCTTTTTACGATCCAGTGTCTAACCAGATCACACCTATAATCATTTACACATCTGCCTTAGACATACAGTAACTGCATGCCAAGGTGTGCATACACATACAGTGGGGCAAAAAAGTATTTAGTCAGCCACTGATTGTGTAAGTTCTCCTACTTAGAAAGATGAGAGAGGTCTGTAATTTTCATCATAGCTACACTTCAACTGAGAGAGACAAAATGAGAAAAAAAATTCAGGAAAGCACCTCGTAGGAATTTTAAAGAATTTAATTGTAATTATGGTGGAAAATAAGTATTTGGTCACCCACAAACAAGCAAGATTTCTGGCTGTCACAAACATGTAACTTCTTAAAGAGGCTCTTCTGTCCCTCCACTCGTTACCTGTATTAATGGCACCTGTTTGAACCTCGTTATCTGTATAAAAGACACCTGTCCACAGCCTCAAACAGTCAGACTCCAACTCAAACCATGGCCAAGACCAAAGAGCTGTCGAAGGACACCAGGAAGGAAAATTGTAGACCTGCACCAGGCTGAGCAGGAAAGGAGGTTGGTGTGAATAAATCACTGTGGGAGCAATTGTAAGAAAATGGAAGACATACAAGACCATTGATAATCTCCCTCGATCTGGGGCTCCATGCAAGATCCTCATCCCGTTGGGGTCAAAAATGATCATGAGAACGGTGAGCAAAAATCCCATAAGAACTACACGGAGGGACCTGATAAATGAACCTGCAGAGAGATGGGACCAAAGAGGAAACAAAGGCTACCATCAGTAACACACTAGCCAAAAAGAGACTCAGATCCTGCAGTGCCAGGCGTGCCCCCCTGCTTAAGCCAGTACATGTCCAGGTCCGTCTGAAGTTTGCCAGAGAGCATATGGATGATCCAGAAGAGGATTGGGAGAATATCATGTGGTCAGATGAAACCAAAATAGAACTTTTTGGCAAAAACTCAACTCGCCGTGTTTGGAAGAAGAAAGAATGCGGAGTGCATCCCAAGAGCACCATACCTACTGTGAAAGCATGGGGGTGGAAATATCATGCTTTGGGGCTGTTCTTCTGCAGAGGGGACAGGATGACTGATCCGTGTTAAGGGAAGAATGAACGGGGCCATGTATCGTGAGATTTTAGAAAGCCAAAACCTCCTTCCATCAGTGAGAGCATTGAAGAAGATGGAAACGTGGCTGGGTCTTCCAGCATGACAATGATCCCAAACACATCACTCGGCCAACGGAGTGGCGGCTCCGTAAAAAGCATTTTCAAGGTCCTGGAGTGGCCTAGCCAGTCTCCAGACCTCAACCCCATAGAAAATGTGTGGAGGGAGTTGAACGTCCGTGTTGCCCCAAAACATCACTGCTCTAGAGGAGATCTGCATGGAGGAATGGGCCAAAATAAACCAGCTACAGTGTGTGCCAACCCCTGGTGAAGACTTACAGGAAACGTTTGACCTCTGTCATTGCTAACAAAGGTTATGTTACAACAGTATTGAGTTGAACATTTGTTATTGACCAAAATACTTATTTTCCACCATAATTTACAATTAAATTCTTTAAGAATCCTACAATGTGATTTCCTGAATTTTTTTTTCTCATTTTGTCTCTCATAGTTGGTAATAGTTGGTGTAACTATGATGAAAATTACAGACCTCTCTCATCTTTCTATGTAGGAGAACTTGCACAATCAGTGGCTGAATAAATACTTTTTTGCCCCACTGTATGTATTACACACATACATACATATACCTCCTTGTTTGGATTTACGATTGGATCAGTCACCGCAGTGGTTCTACAGTTTTTAAACACTGTGGTCACTCTCTGTGCACTCTATTAGACACATCTATCTTAGTGCTCCATTTTGTAGATATAAAGTCAGAGACAGTAGCTCATCTGTTGTTGCACAGTTTGTGTTAGTCATCTTCTAGTCCTACATCAGTTGTCAGAGGATGTTGCCTATAAATTAGTCTGGGCCACAGTGATGTGGAGCCTAGTCAGGAATTTATTAAGGCTGATGCCAGTGAGGATGAGGATGTCCATCTCAGGGTCTGACAGGGGGATCCACTGAGGAGATGAGCTGAAAAATCAGGTCGTACATCCACTACAAACATGGACGTATACAAATTGTCCTAATAATATAACTCAAACTAGATAAAAGCTGTGGCTGCTTAAGCTTACTTAGACATGTTTTATAATCAATCAAGGAGAAAAATGGCTGTAATTAAGGTCACTGTCTGCTTTCAAATAAACTACAATTTGTCTTATGCAATTAAAGGCACTAAAGATCAGCGCACACACTGCAGAGCACCTGAGCAGCAATTCTGCTTAGTCATTAAAGGCTAAACCTGTTGAGGAAGTACACTTCTATTTCACGTGAAGAAAACATCAGCATTTTAGGGACAGGAAGGTTGAGAGGAAACATTTCAACAACAAGTTTTAGTTCAAAAAAAGGTTTATAAATTAAAGTCAATACAAATGTGTTTAGTTTTCTGACGCAGACAAACACACTGACTTTGATTTACAAAAATACGCGGCTTATGCAAGGCCCAAAAACACCACAAAACAGGAACTGGTAAAACACTGTTTCAATTCTTCTACACTAAACCACACAAAGTACTGTATATTAAATCCCACATCTGCCACAAACATAGGCTATTAAGCTGGTCTACATCTGAACAGACTTGAGTACGCTTAGATAGCTGCATGTGTGCTTTACAAGAAAACCTGTTGAGAGACACCATTTTAAACAGTAGCGGTAGTACTGTCCCTTTAAAAATCACTTTCTTTACCTATGCTAACATGGGTATCTGTAATACTTGCCTCCACTTGCTTTAATAACAACGCAAATCTTGCCAGGCAGGAATTCGGCCGATGTACGGCTTATTCATTTGAACTACTAAGACTAACTGGGTGCAATTCATACATGTGATACCGCTGCAGAACTAACACACATCAAGATGAAAACTGGGTTGTGATTTAAAACTTTCCACAAAGCCCCTCAGACTTAATTCTTCATTCTGCAGCAGTTGTGTGTATTGTGTAAAAAAAAAATCTATATGCAGAATCTCCTTAGCAGATGGTTTTATGATTTTAGTTCCACAAAAGGCCTGCTTAGCATAAAGCCCAGCTACTTCACTAAAGGAGAGCAAAGTAAATGATGCATTGTTTAATGATGGTCTTTCGTTTTGCCATATTTCTCCCACAGTTGGACTTTAATAAGAAAAGTCACTAAGAGCTGACCAAGCCTGTGATCCAGCTGAAGTCGACGTTTTTCACCCTCCTCAGTTCTCTCTCCTCCATTCTGGAGAGCTTCAGTGGCGCCTCCATGGCGGAGCCCAGCGATCGGACTTCCTGATGACAGTCACTGGTTTCCATTTCCTCCTCGGAATCTCCGTCCTCTTTCTCGCTCTCTTCTTCCTGTTCGGAGGGTTCCTTCTCTTCTCTGTGCAAAACATGATTCAAACAATAAGTAGTGAGAGACTTCAACACAGCATCAAGTACATATCAAGTAACATTAAGTATAGAGTTAGCCCAAGAATTAGTGGCAAATACCCTTGACAAGAATAGGTTAAAAAAATTAAAGTTTATTAAAAATGTATGTGGTTAATTAGCTGAATTTTACAGACAAAACACTAACCACAGAAATGTTTAATTAAAGTAAATCTACTTTAAGAAAATACACCCATATCAAAAAGCTTGCATGTCTTGTGCAGCCTCCCTTTGCCAAGCGAACACTGTAACTGCGATTATGTACAGCATTTGGCAGACACCCTTATCCAGAGCGACTTACAATTGATACAGTCTTACAATCCAAGCAATTGTGGGTTAAGGGTCTTGCTCAAGGACCCAACAGTGGCAGCTTGGCAGAGGTGGGATTTGAACCCTGGACCTTCTGGTCCATAGTCCAGTACCTTACCCGCTAGGCTACCACAGTCCCATTATAAGGTTCCAGATGATGACTGGGTGGCACAGTGGTCAAACACACTAACCCACTACCACACAGACCCCAGATGAGCCGT
>JAJAGP010005714.1:0-29664 GCA_025084515.1 Ancistrus triradiatus | reverse complement strand
AAAGCTTTCACAAATGTAATTTTATATAAAAAGCATTTATTTATATAATATTTACTAATTTAAGGCATTTTCAGATTTGTGAAAGCTTTCACAGATGTAATTTTATATAAAAAGCATTTATTTATTTAATATTTATCAATTTTAGCCATTTTCAGATTGTGAAAGCTTTCACAGATATAATTTTATATCAAAAGCATTTATTTATATAATATTTACTAATTTTAGGTATTTTCAGATTTGTGAAAGCTTTCACAGATATAATTTTATATAAAAAGCATTTATTTATTTAATATTTACTAATTTAAGGCATTTTCAGATTTGTGAAAGCTTTCACAGATATACTTTTATATCAAAAGCATTTATTTATATAATATTTACTAATTTTAGGTATTTTCAGATTTGTGAAAGCTTTCACAAATGAAATTTTAAAATAATAAAACCGTGATTGTGTTTGGCATAAAACTGTGACCAAAGTGTGCGTTTTTTGTGGATGTTTGGGTGTGAATCACCACAGTACCTTGTAAATTAGTGTACCATGTCATTTCAGTTTCATTGTTCATTACTCTATTCATGAAAACTTTCATAAACAGTTTTTGGTTGACATCACTGCTTTTCATAGCTCTGTTCTTTTTGCCATGTGACAACATTGGAGAATTCCAGAAATATATTATTTGCTGTCTTTCAGAAATCTATCAGACTCATTTCTACATTTCCAGCTGCTCGAAGCACTTCATGGCTGTTGATGTCATTGCAAAAGGGCGGTAGACATTCAGGCAGGTGATAGCCAGTTTCTTCGGAACTGGAACAATGGTGGTTCTCTTAAAGCTTGTAGGAATCACTGACAGTGATTGCTGTCATTGCACCAAATCAAGCATTTTTGGGACCAGCTGGGACTATTATTTTTATTTTTTTAATAGAATGTCATTACTTGTCAATATCACTGAGCCTCTTTATCACTTATCACTAACTCACTTTAAACTGTCAATTCCTAATATATTAGTGCATTCAGAAGTTTACAAAGTACAACCCTCATATCAATCTGTAAATTCTAGTCTTCTGAATATCCAACATTGCTGTGTATATTTACTGTGTTGAGAGAAAATACCTACAATCTTGTAATTCTTTGTTTGAAGAGTCTAGTCGACTCCCTGTATTTATGTAGTCTCATAGTCTTTGCCTGTTCCCTTCATCCTGTCCCTCACCTCTGGCTTCCTATCCTGACACCTTTTTGCTTATTGGAATAAGCCTATCCTTGGTCTACATCACACCTCTTCCACCAGCATCCTCTTACTATCACAGCTTTTTCATCCTTAACCACTAAACCTTACCCTCACTACCTCCCTTTCCCCCTCCGTATTCTCCTCCTCTTTCTCTTACTTTCTTCTCACCAAAGTTATGGTACGTATAGGCGGTTAATAGTATGTATTTCAGAATGGTGATCTATGCAGCTGTACTCATACATGATCCTCTGTATGTCTAAATAAACTCATATGCTGAAGATCCCGTCTCCTGAGTGTGCGTATTTCAGTGCATGGCTGTCCTGACATGTTGTCATATGACAAATATAACATTGAAACTTTAAACTAGAAAATACTTTATTTATGGATATAACTATTATATAAACATGTAACAATTGTGTGAAACAATTTTTGTTTCACTTTAAATCCACTTCTAGGTACAACTCGAAATTAAAAGTAGTTTTACAAGCTAAATAAAACATGCTGTCCATTCAACACAACTTACTGCGCAATATGCGTTTTAGAACAATGAAACAACCCTAAGTGTAATTACACTGTCGCAATCTGTTAATTACAGATTATTATATATAATATATACACCCCATATATAGCAATATATTCTTTTTATATTAAACATCTGTACTCTAAACACAAAATTTACAGTGCCATGGGCTGTTGTTCTTTGTGATTTGCTCGACTTCTGTCTGGTTCAGGTCTGTACAGTTGACATGTGTCCATAATGTGCACCCATCACACTGGACCTGTATGACAGTAATAGAATTTCACTGAATTAAGATTTACAAGTAACACTTGCTTGGAAGATTTTGGAAGATATTTAATGTTTTTACTAGTCAGCTTCATTTAATTTGTTTACTAGCATTGCATTTCCTGAAAGAACTACAACAGTGAGTTGTATGTTGTATGTATGTAGACAAGTGGCAAACTGAAAGAATATGGCTGGTGTCCCAACACTTTTGGTTGTGTTTGTTATGGTGTCCCAGGTGTTTGCTATGCTGATTTAGGTGGTTTCTATGTTGTTGTCAAGTGGTTTGCTTAGGTATCCCAGATAGGCCCGTACAGGTGCATGTCCCAATACTTTTGGCCGCATGCGGGGGCGTGGTGTAATACACACCCCAAAACGCAGCCAGAAGTATTACACCATGCCCCAAAAGTGTGGCCAAAAGTACTGGGACACGCCCTCATACGTGGCCAAAAGTATTGGAACACCCCATTGTATGCGCCTATCTGAGATACCTCAGCAACCACCTAGCAACACCACAGCAACCATCTAGTATACCTTAGCAACACCATAGCAACAACGTAGCAACCACAGCATCCACCTAGCAATGCCATAACAACCAAAATTTTTGGGTCACGCCCCTGCACATGACCAAAAGTACTCGGACATGCCCCCGCATGCGGGAAAAAGTATTGGGACACAAGTTATATTCTTTCCGTTTTCCACATTTCAAGCACTGTTGTAGTTCTTTCATGAAGATATTGTTTACACTGTATACGTACCCAAACTGATTTTCCAGTGGTCTGTTTTAGTCCGCATTGTTGACAGACATCATAAATTGGCTCTGTAAACAAATGAGAAACATGATGAGCAACCATTTTTGGTGTTCAAATATTGTATTAAGCAGTGTGCTTATGGCGTTGCTAGATTTTATTCACAAATGATTAATATAAGCATACTTCAAATTAAAATATCTTTATCTCAAAGCATTAGAAATCTACTGTTGTGGAAAAAAACGTACAGAAACTGTGAATGTGTATGTAGTATGTAAAACGTATCAGTTTCAGAAGATATTTTAAATGATGTACTTTACCTGTAATTTAGGGGTTTCAATAATTGTAGCCAGGACTGTAAAAGTTAATGTTAACTGTAAAAAACCAAACATGCCCTTTAGGATTTGTAGTCATTGTATAAAGAATTGGTAAAGGAAATAATGCTATTTTTTCTATCTCTAAAATATAATTAAGCATTACACTTCAGTAATAAATTTCTTAAATAACTAACACATTTTAATACAAAACATGCCATGTTTAACCATTGTAATTAATACTCTTTGAAATTACACCCCTTAATCAAGACATTACGCACACTCTGATAGTCTTCATATCAACTTAACTAAAAATGATCTACAGATGAAAAGTCTGTTGTCATTGTAGATATTAGATTTAAATAGGAGATTCAGTTTACTCAATTAAATCTACATTTATGATGTGTCACAGTCTTAAGATAAAGTTGCCAATGTTATAGAAAAGATACTTTCCTTGCTGTAGAAACTTTACATTATGATGTTGTCCCTTCCCATAACACCTTCCCTTAGTCTTAAAGTAAAGACAAGAGCAACACTGGAACTTAACCAAGCAGATTTTAGCTGCTTGGTTTAGTGCAAAAAGAGAAGTAAGTAGTTATACCTGAAAATTTCAGAATTGCTGTTGCCATCTGTTTCCGGATGTCCTGAATTCCTTTTGGGCTTGCATCAAAGTAAACTGATTTGGGTATATCAGGAAACGTTTTTAGGATTTCCTCGCTAAACTGAAAGAGCAGTAGTGATGTGAGGATACATCTTCATCTTCACGTGTAAGCAATTCAGTTATACAATTCCACACTGTATTTAAATTGACTGCTATAGATTGTAGTGATGCATTAAAAGGGTTTTGTAGACCTCCATAACAAAAACACCACAACTACTTCCATCCTGCTGATTTGTGTGAAGGAGTGTAGCAGGTTTCCATCTGAGATTAGCCCATTCTCTCCTCCCCAAAATGTTGCGGCGCATTTGAAAAAACCTCCTAAAACACAGTAAGAAAAATAAATAATACATATTTATGTGCATTATAATAAGCACACAATACTTTGAAAATAAATGAATACCTAAATCTTTGTCCAGCTTTCTTAGAGTCATCCAGTTCGTGTTGTTCCATGGGGTCTATGATCATGATCTCCTTGGTAGTAGCATGTAGGAACTCTGTGGAAACAGAGTACCTTCTTGAAATCTGACCTCCATTAATGCCATTATGCACATTACACAGTCACAGGAGTGCTGATGCCATCCCAGCTCTCACTGGACAAAAGCCAGGGAAACAGGAATGGATAGGTTGCCAGTCCATCGCAGACCAACCACTCAGACGCAAACATTCACACCCAAGGTAAATTTAGTATCGGCAATTTATCCAACTTGCATGTCTTTGGACAGATGGTATATATTCTGGGTGTGTTAGGAGTCATTGTTAAGAAATATAAAAATCATAAATAAGTGAATATAAAAGTAAATTACTCACCAACAATTTCCTGTGTTGGCTACTCACAGTGAGGGCCCCCAAAGCTGCATCATAGTCATCAAAATCTGTCTGCAGTGTAAATATTAACTATTAGTGAGTTTGTTTGAAAAGTCACTTTACAACTACAGGTAATCCATGATTCTCAGGTTTTATATTACATGTTAATATATTAATTGTCACATAACACAAGTATTTGTGAACAATGCAATCCAAATAAGCAATGTTAATTATTATACATATTCCCAATACTTTATTTACCTTAGACATGAATTGTCTCCGTACTACATCATCTTGTCCATCCATAATGACCCCAATGGTGTAATGGCTGATTATTAGTATGCGGTCCAAATTTTTATTTTGACTTTTCACCAGCTGGAGGTAGTACTCAATGGTCTTCAAATGCATGAGAAATAATGATAAAAAAATAATTTACATGACTATAAAAAACGTGATTATAAAAAGAAGTTCAAGTAATCTGTAAGTGCATTTGTACCAACATACACATAATACATAAACTGAATAATAATTGAGCATATCATGCCTGAAATTACATGATTTTCCCTAACCATTTTTAAACAGGTTTTTTTTATAAATATCTTACCTCTCCATTCAGCCATTCATGTGGACGGAGTGAACTGAAGTCAGCAAGTCTTAAAATTAATGTTAGGGATCACTCCCTGGACGCGTTTGGCCAGGAGTTGTCCCAGTTTGACGGCGTGAGCTGCAGCAGCGCGATCGCGCGTGCGTCAGCTTTCCCGGGCCATTAATGGGTAAGTGGCGCCACCTGTAGTCTAACCTATATAAACACACCTTATGGACTCAGTGATTGCCACTGTCTATGCCCTCGGTCACGTGACACACTGAGGCCCCCGGCATTCTTGAAAGCACTGTCGCGTTCGCTGCTGCCTGCTCTCCGGCTTTTTACGGCCAATTTCATTTCTTTTATTTGTTAATCTTTTTTGGTTAGGGATAAAGGTAGTCTGGGGGAATCAAGTCCCTCAGACGGGAGGCTGCTTGGAGGCAGCTCGGTAATGTTAGGGTCCTAGATAGAGTAGGGTCAGCTTTTTATTTGTTTATTATTTTTTGTTTTTACCGAGCTGCTCGGCACCTTTCTTCCTCGTATCCCGCCGTCTTTCTCTCATGCCGTCGCCCCCCCTCGCCGCGATCGGGTGTTTATTCCCCGATCGCCTTTGAAGAGGACATTGGGTTTGTTTAAACCACGTCCTCTTCGCTCCGCTATAGTGCCACTCCCGCGGTCGTTTTTTGATCCGCGGCCGAGCGACACGAGCTCACGGAAGCTCCGTCCGGGTTGCTGCGCATGCGCAGACCCGGCGCATGTGTTGCGCAGGAGGCACGCCGTAAGCGGGCTTTTTGAATTACAGCACGTAACGCTTCTGGCGTGCAGTTTCTTTTATTTAGTTTAATTAGTTCTTTATATTTTCTATTTTATTTTCTGTTTGTTTATTTAGTTTTATTTTATTACTTACATTTGTTGTTTCATTTTCTTTTATTTATCCAGTTTTATTTCAGTTATAAATACCAACTGGAACTAATGCTGCCTTCAAGTGGTGTCGGAAATATCGTATTTACGAGATGACATCACATAAACGTCACCGCAATGTCGTATTTACCAGTGGGAAACTCGGATTTATCGATAAGCCCCGACTTTCCGAGTTGGGGGCGTGTCAGTAACGAAACATCATGGCAGCTGCCGGCATGGATGCTGCTACTACAGTAAACGTAAAGTTTTTAGTTTACTAACAGTAGTTTTGCATGTTAACTGTGCAGTTTAAGCTTGTGTACATTTTGTCCAACTTGCACTAATGTTAATGAGGAATTACAACAAAATAATATTATATAATATAAAATATTACTCATCTAATTCGTGTCCTGTTCGCTTCATTCTCTTCAAGTAAGGCTAAATAAACTTGCTGGGTTTTGCCTATACAAAAATAGAAGTAGTACAAACAAAAGTTTTCTTTTGGCGTCACCACCCGACAAAAAAACACTTGAACGTACATCATGTCGTAAGTACCACCTCCGAACTCGGAAGTAGGAACTTCCGAGGACGAGTTGAAGGCAGCATAACTGCATTTGGGTCCCAATCCCTTTATATTTTAGTTTAATTTGGTTCGTCATCGTTTTAATATGGCGAACCGTAACAGAAGTTGCTTGACACTTCAGTTGACAAGACTGCTACCACAGCTTCAGTACTTTGTGTCCCACAGTGCATGCATCTTTAAAATATGGGAATTTATTTTTTAATAAATGCATATCTAACTCAGTTTTTACTATTATTACTATTAGTAAGGAGTAAGAAAACTAAAAATACCTTTTTTTCTGGATCCTGCATAGTTGCTACCTCTGACCATGCTCTCTTGTTCACAGACATGCTCACTAGCTTGGTCCACTTCATTTGTTGTACAAGAATCTACTGGATCTTTATTGGATTTCCGCTTATCATTTATACTTGATTTTTCATGTTGTATTTCTGTCTGTCCTTTTTTGCCTTTTTTGGGGGCAGGTTTGGACAGTGGGACACTGTTGTACTTGGACTTTCCAGCTGTTTCACTTACTCGTTTGGGCCATTGTTCTTCAGAAAGCTCAAGGGCTTCCTTTTTTCTTTTTGTAACACGTTCTTTGGACAGAAATGGTAATCTGTGTTCAGTTAGGTGCTCCTTGTATCGTCCTTTCAATGAAGTATGGAGCTTGCAGATGGTCTCATTGTTTCCTTTTTTATTTTTTTTTGGAGAATTGAGTTCTTCAAAATACCAAACCAACATTCGACATGGCTGTTAGTGTCCCTCGTTTTCCTGTCCTGGGTGTCCTTCTGTAGTTGGCCTTCATTCACAGAGGCAAACTGCAAGATGTCCCCAAGGAGAATGCCACTCCATAGTGGGAAAAGTCCCAAATAAGATGACATCATCTGGTTTATAATGCCCTCACATTTGTACATATTGTCTTCTTCCAGGTCTTCCTCAAGGTTCAGTGTATAAAGGGCGTCCTCCTGAACATCTCTGACCTCGGCAGTGAATGGGGAACGGCCTACAATTGTTACCTGTACTCTGGTAATCATTGTCTTCTGGAATGTTTGCTTTGAAATGCATCTCCTGTTCGGCTTCACACACATTTTTGTTGATGTATTGTTTAAGCTGCTCAATAGCTGCTTTTACGGCTGGTGTATACTTTTGACCAAGATGGACAATGCACATTTCCCTGAAAATTGCCTTGGCTGTCTCCAGTTTTGTGCAATTCTGCAAACGTGCAAAGCAATACACTCCAAAGCCACGTAGCCCCTTGTCTTTTGTAACCGATTGTGACTGATTGCCTGGGACACGGTCTTCAACATATGTGCTGCACAAATGTGAATTACGGTGAACCTTTGTAGGTCATTTTTGACCAGTTTGTAGTGGCAGATTTTGTGTGCTCTTTCCAAGTATGCGTTATTTTCTTTGTTAAAAGATATCAGAACACTTTTTGGATTAAGGCCCAGCTGAAGTCTGTTTCAATGTGGTGAATCCTCACAGATGTCAGCTTGCAAATATTGTGCACAAATCTGAGGAGCCAGCTGGAAATATTTGGCACATTATGTTCATTTGTTAGAAGCTCTGTGACTGGGAGAGTAGGTGCCATCTCCAGGAAGAACAAGGGCATAATAAAGAACCCTTTTGTCTTGATTTGGTATCTTGGTTACCACTCCTCCAGTTGCATCAAGATAGAGAGATAGGTTATTCTTTTTCCTGAGGTGTGACACAAGGATTCCCATTCCCTGGTCTGTGTACAGATGCACAGCAAATGGATCCACTTGTAAGTGCTGAATGTATCCAGAAAAACTGTGGAACTCTGTCACATTCACAGGGTATTTTCTGAGTGATCATAAGCTCCATTACCACGTTGTCATGTAGCCTCAAGCTCTTCTGAATTTCAGATGAGATGGTTTTGAGAACATTCCTTGTATGGCATTTGGAAATGTTTCCAGCTATTAATTCAGAAACTGGAGTTGAGATCAGTTGTTTGTAATAGTAATTACTCACACCAAGCTTCACTGCCTTTGCTATTTTGCCTCGTCGTGGGAAAGCAGTCTGACGACATCGTGATTTGTTTTCGGCATGTTTGATATGTTCAGTTTGTGTGACAATTATGGTAACTTTTTTTGTGTTGTGGTGGGTTTTTCTTCATGAACGTATACTTTGCCGTACAATTGGAGAAAGTGCAAACTGCCTTTAACTGGAGATAGGGGCAAGATTTTCTGCTGTGCTTTCTCTGAATTTTTTGATACTTGAATGAAATCGGGCAGACTGGATTTTTTTTTCCGAAATTCTTTATAAACTATGCTTGTCCATGGTCTTCTGAGTTTCGTGTCACCAATTGCAGGGACCATCTCCCCCCATCTTTACTGTTTATGCAAATTTGGAATTTTTTTTTCACAGGTGTTGTTGATCTCCACTTACTTTCATGCACTGTCTCTGTAGGCAGGATTCTGGTGCACTGCTTTCTTGACTTCTTCTACTGAAGGTGTCATCATTTGATACAACATCTCTGTCATTTTCATCCAAGAATCCTACTGAGGTTGATTCATTTGTTTTTCCTTTTGCACGAGCAAGTACTTCAATTTGTTGATTTCTTCGGTTTTTTATTTGTGACATTTCCAAAAACTTGTTCTGCCAACTCACCCCAGATTGATGAATTCCAGGAAATCCTCTTTTGTAAATTTGAAAAATTCAAGAATGCCTTCAAGTTCTCTACACCACCACATTCAGACCACAAATCTGGAGCTCCATGTCTTTGACCTCTTTCAAGTTTTGCCATTTTGGTCTGACACTTCACTGATGTCAGTTAGTAACAACAGTTAGTGCCGATCTTACAATCTGATTGGTTCACACCTTGATGTTAATGATAACAGCAGGGCTGTTTCACACCAAAGTGGTATCACTCCACTGCCAAGTAAGTTTTATGAACACAAACATACAAAATACCCAATTTAAAAAATAACCGTAGTAAATAAGTAAAGTATATTTTTAAATTGTTAGTGAAATATTTTAAATTGCAGTCATTCTTACAGTCCATCTTCACATTGGCGTCTGAAGACTTGGACTCAAGTGTTTTGACCGATCTAGCAGCACCTTAAATGGGTAAATTGTAGTAGTGACTTTCATTAGGCAAAAGACTGACGCTTGTAAAATCTATTTATATGTAAGTCAAACTGGGCTGGTGCTTCCAATGTTAAGGCAGGATAGGGAATTATTACCGATGCCTTGCAATAACTAATTTGTTGTGGACCTATTTTTTGGTTGAAGGTAATGTCATATCAGTGGCTGCTCTAGGTTGTGTGGCTCCCTAGGCAAACCCACCCTTTAGCGCTCCCTTCCCCTTGGGGTGGGGGGTCAATCTCATTTGGAAGATTGGCAAGTCCCCCCTCCCCCAAAAGACACACCCACCCACACACCATGACAATGAAAAAAGAGGCAGACTGTAATTGCAAACTAGAGAGGTGCAGTTCCGGAAGAAAATGCGAGTGTGATTGCCACTTGCAATGGTTGACCCTGAGCCTACCTAAGGGGCCCCATGGGCATCACGTCACCTCAGATTGCACCCGGGACCAAGCCTGCCGAATTTCTTGGTTGTACTTCAATAACAGACTGATTTACGGTCATTGACCCGCCAGGAGCCCCAGTGCCCAGCCGGGGTACTCAAGGGCTACATCGGCATCACATGTCACCACAGATTGCCCCCGGGACCAAGCCTACCGAATTTCATTTCCGTAAGTTGAAAACTGACTGAGTTAAGATTATTGGCCTGCCAGGGGCCCCAGTGCCCAGTGCACCCAGGACCAAGCCTGCCGAATTTTGTGGCCATAGGTCGAAAACTGATGATTTGATTTGTTAACTTTGTGCCCATTCATTTCTTATGGGAAAATTTGGGACTTTGCGGCCGGAATGCCCTATACGAGCACACCATTCCCGACCAGACCGGATGCAATGGCGCTGGAACAGTGTTGATATCTTGAAAATTGGGCAGTTGATACGCGTCGAAAATCTCGGAGTTTTCAGAATTGGATAACAATATATTTAGGCTATATAGGCAATCACACTAATAATAATAAGAAGAAGAAGAAAAATAAGACTTTTGGATAACTTTCTCATAGTTGAAGTGTACTTATGATGAAAATTACAGACCTGTCTCATCTTTTTAAGTAGAAGACCTTGCACAATCAGTGGCTGACTAAATACTTGCCCCTCTGTAATAAAAAGATAAAAATAAGGTCTCAGATAATATGTTGGCTTTTTTCAAGCAAACCTAATAATAGTACTTTTGGATAACAATAGTGTGATTGCCTTTAAGCAATCACACTAATAATAGTAAGAAGAAGAAGAAAGAAAAATAAGACTTTTGGATAACAGTAATGTTATCCATAGGCAATTACACTAACAATAGGAAGAGGAAGAAGTTACAGAGAAATAAGACTTTCTGATAATATATAAATACTCATTGACAAAAAAAAAAACTAACCCAGAAGAATTGAATTGGAATCGATTGAAACCCTATATTTATGAATGTAATGTTGATATTGATGTAATCGATTACCATACATTTGGGGGGAAAATGCACAATTGAAAGGAGGCTCAAGTCAAATCAAGTCAGATCTATTTATATAGTGCTTTTTACAATGGAGCATTGTCTCAAAGCAACTTTACAAGTTTAGATTATCTCCTAATAACTATGTCCAATCCCAAATTGAGCAAGCCTAGGGCGACAGTGGCAAGGAAAAACTCCCTGAGTGTCTTCTAGGAAGAAACCATGGGAGGACCAAGACTCAAAAAGGGACCCAACCTCCTTGGGCGGTGTAGATGATAAATCTAAGAGCGAAACTAAAGTCATGGAGTCAAAAGTTCGAATAAAATGTGAAATATGCACATCGGCATTAAGTGGCTCGGGTATGGTGGGGCTGGAGCTGCAGCGGATGAACATCATGTGTGGGGCTGGAACCGGCACCGGAACACAGCTCGGAGAGAAAACAAAATCTAATTTAGTTATTGATTAAGAGCACAGTGTCTATTAACAATCACTGATTGCCATGTCAATCACTGATGCCATGTGTAGCATGAGACCCCGGGCAGCATTAGGCTATAGCAGCATAGCTAGGAGAACTGGTAGGAAACACAGCCAAGAGGGATCACATGAGACATTGACAACCCCACGGGAGGCAGAAGACAGCAACCCACGTCTCTGATCACCATAAGACTCTTTGACTATGAACCCCCATCTCTGCCCTTATTCTAAGGCAAAAATGCACGAATCAAGCCATGCATCCTGGTCTAAATCTAGTCAAAAGCCTGTGTAAATAGGTATGTCTTTAGCCTAGACTTAAAACTTTGGAGAGTGTCCTGAGTCTCGAACGAAAGTGGGAAGTTTATTCCATAGTTGGGGAGCCATGTATGAGAAAAGCCTTTCCCCAGGCTGTGACTTTTTTTTAATTCTAGGAACTAAAAGAAGTCCTGCACCCTGCGAACGAAGTAGACGAGTTGGATTGTAAAACTAAGAGTTCACTCAAGATAATGTGGGGCCAGGCCATGTAGAGCTTTATAACTTATAAGAAGTATTTTGTAATCAATGCGGAATTTGGACTGGTAAACCAGTGCAGTTGATGATAGAACAGGAGTGATATGATAAAATTTTCTGGTTCGAGTTAGCACTCGGGCAGCTGTGTTTGAAACTGAACTAACTGAAGTTTATTTAAAGATTTACTAAAGCATCCAGTTAGTAAGGCGTTACACGTAATTCCAACCTTGAGGTTTATAAACGCATGAACAAGTTTCTCTGCATCATTAAAAGAGGGATATTTCTAAAGTTTAGCGATATTACGTATTGAAAGAAAGCCCAATTCGAGCGTGATGCTGCTAATGTGCGCATAAAAGAAGAGATCTGAATAAAAAATATGACCCCTAAGTTTTTTACAGACGGACTGGGCAATACTGTAAGACAGTCATCCAGATTTAGGATAGATGTAGCCAACCTGTCTCTCACAGCCTTGGGGTCCCACTAATAGCAACCTCCAGTTTTATCTGAGTTAAGTAAGAGAAAAGAAAATTAAATAACATCCAATCTTTTATTTCCTTTACACAGTCCTCAATTTTGTTGATTGTAAGGCTGTCCTTAGTTTTTTGCTGATATGTACAGCTGTGTATCATCTGCATAGCAGTGGAAACTAATGCCATGTTTACGAATAACTGAGCCTAGTGGCAGCATGTACAGAGAGAATAAAAGCGGACCAAGCACTGGACCCCTGAGGCACGCCATACTTCACTTTTGAGGGCTTAGACATTAGATTATTTATATGAGCAAACTGGTGTACCGGTCAGTTAAGTAGGATTTTTTAAAACCAAGAAAGTGCTGATCCCTTAATACCTACAGTATTTTATAGGGGGGGTGTTTAGTAAAACATCATGACTTATAGTTTCAAATGCTGCACTTAAATCTAACAGAACAAGAAAAAGAAACACATCCCTTATCTGAGGACATTAACAAGTCATTTTAGTACCCTAATTAAGCTGTTTCAGTACTATGATGGGGCCTGAAGCCAGACTGAAATGTTTCATAAATTTCATTCCTTTGGAGGTAACTGCAGAGCTGCTGATAGACGGCTTTTTCTAAGATTTTGGACAGAAACGGTAGATTTGAAATTGGTCTATAATTAGATATCACACAAGGGTCAAGATTGGCTTTTTTAATCAGTGGTTTGATAACAGCAGACTTAAAGGATTTGGGCACATAACCAAAATTAAGGGATGAATTTAAAATAACTAACACTGGCTCTATAATACATATTTATTATATAAAATTACATTTGTGAAAGCTTTCACAAATCCGAAAATGCCTAAAATGTGTAAATTTTAAATAAATAAATGCTTTTTATATAAAATTACATTTGTGAAAGCTTTCACAAATCTGAAAATGCCTAAAATTAGTAAATATTAAATAAATAAATGCTTTTTATATAAAATTACATTTGTGAAAGCTTTCACAAATCTCAAAATGCCTAAAATTAGTAAATATTAAATAAATAAATGCTTTTTATATAAAATTACATTTGTGAAAGTTTCACAAATCTCAAAATGAATAAAATTGATAAATATTACATAATTAAATGCTTTTTATATAAAATTACATTTGTGAAAGCTTTCACAAATCTCAAAATGAATAAAATTGATAAATATTATATAATTAAATGCTTTTTATTTAAAATTATATCTGTGAAAGCTTTCACAAATCTGAAAATGAATAAAATTGTTAAATATTATATAAATAAATGCTTTTTACATAAAATTAAATCTGTGAAAGCTTTCACAAATCTGAAAATGCCTTAAATTAGTAAATATTATATAAATAAATGCTTTTTATATAAAATTACATTTGTGAAAGCTTTCACAAATCTGAAAATGCCTAAAATTTATAAATATTATATAAATAAATGTGTTTTATTCAAAATTATATCTGTGAACGCTTTCAAAAATCAGATTATGCCTAAAAATAATAAATAACATCATCATAAATATTTATTAGACAAAGTTATATGTGTGAAAGCTTTCACAAATCAGAAAATGCCTACATATAATACACAGTATGTAAATAACTGCCTATTAGACACAATTATATCTGTGATAGTTTTCAGAACTGATGGAGGGTAACTGTAACCTGTGCTGATTCTCTATATGATCAGTTTTTGAAGTTATACGGCCTGCTTGGACGGTTTATGGGGAGTTAAATTAAAAGCTTAATTATTTCGCGTGTTATCCTCTTGTCCTCATGGTTTAAACGAGCCACGTACAGACAGAATTAAGACTGTGAAAAGTTTCACAAATCAGCCTGGTCGAATATTGGAAAAAATGGGGAAAATATTTGGATTTCCTAGAGGGTACAGGAAACTAATACCAGTGGAGAGACGCAAGTTTGATTGACTTATTTATTTTCTTGTCACTTTTTTTTATTATTATTATTATATTTTAGCTTTTTATTTTTCATCCAGTCCCCCACTTTCTTTTCCTTTTTTTTTTTTTTTCTTTTTTTTTCACATATATACTGTTGTTATTGTATTCCATCTGTCCCCTTGGGGGGTGGGGGGTGGGGGGGAGAAGTGTCAGGGGTTTGTTATATAATATTGTTTGCTGTTATAATTGATGTACATTTTGTGTGAATTTGTGAAATAAAAGTGTTAATCATAAAAAAAAAAAAAACAAATCAGCCTGGTCACCTTACTGCAGGTGTCAGTAATCTAATGGTTACCTTTAGAAGTTATAAGCCGGACCTTTCTCCGTCTTGCATTCCGTGATGATGTCACCTTAAATTGTGATTAATGCTACACTTGGCTCGTCCTGATTTGTGAATTCAGATGACGTCATCATCTAAAGCGAAATCATTCGGTATTACATTTTAGGGCTTTATTTTCAAAAGCTTATAACTTTTAAAAGTGACTTAGATTACTGACACCTGCAGTAAAGTGACCAGGCTGATTTGTGAACTTTTCACAGTCTTAATTCTGTCTGTACGTGGCTCGTATAAACCGTGAGGATGGAAAACACGCGAAATAATTAAGCCTTTAATTTAACTCCCCATAAACCGTCCAAGCAGGCCGTATAAAGTTACCCTCCATCAGTTCTGAAAACTATCACAGATATAACTGTGTCTAATAGGCAGTTATTTACATACTGTGTATTATGTGTAGGCATTTTCTGATTTGTTAAAACTTTCACATATATAATTTTGTCTAATAAACATTTATTATGATGTTATTTATTATTTTTTAGGCATAATCTGATTTATAAAAGCGTTCACAGATAAAATTTAATATAAAAATTTATTTAATTTACATAATATTTATTACTTTTAGGCATTTTCAGATTTGCGAAAGCTTTCACAATTCATTTTCTGAAAATGAATAAATATTATATAAATAAATAATATAATGTTAATATAATTAATATTATTTAATTAATATTAATAAATATTATATAAATAAATTATATATATATTTCCGTTATTGTTGGTCAGCTGCTGGGGGTGCGAACACACCTGGAGGAAAGTGTCCCTGATTGGGGGTTGAAGAAGTTGGCAACCCTACTTATAGATCACCCCCTCAGAGCCATTTCAGCACTGCAGGTGCTCAGAAACACCCAAATCAGCACCCATCAACACAAAAGCATTTTCACCGGACATTTAACACTACAAACTTTGCTGTGTATATAATTTTATTACTGAACAGACAAACCACAGGTGAAATAAAATCACAGGTGTCATCCTGATAATCAAATCCAACCTAAACTCTGGAATACAGCTTTGGTAAGCTGGGTGAGACACAGTAGGTTATTCTGCCTGTAACTTTCTGAGGTGAGGAGAGAAAAACACTGACATGGACAATCTGAATGGAGATAAAATCATAGAACATCTCCTGTTAAAGAGGAGATTATCCCCGGAAGCCTTTTAAATTAAGGAGTGCCCAGATAGGACTTTAGACTTTATACTTCTAAGTAAGAAGAGAAAGTCAAAAACACTTTGAAATAAGGAGAGACCTAGCATCTAATAAAAAGCTTCCCTCAAAATAGAGATGATTTAATGTTTGTTCTTATAAACTAGACTAAACTTTCTTGGATCATTTCTATAGTTTGTTTCTGTGGAAATGTGATTTGGAAGTGTTTTGTCTCTCTAACCATGATGATGAGTTTTGATGTTTTCATTGATAGCATGATTCAAATAGAGAATAGACATGTAGTTTCTCTGTTATTGATGACTGTGCTAGCTGTACATCAGCACAGAAAAAGAAAACATGGTCAGAGTGGTTAGCTTCTTATAGTTAAAATGTAATAGTAATTTTAAAGAGTAATGTCTTTTATATTAGCAAAATATAATATTTATCAAGTTTTGTACTTAAAGCTTTTAGACATGGTATAATGATCAGCAACAGCAGTTAAAACCGTGGAGTGTACTGTACTGTGACGTTTCACATGCCACTGGCTTTTTCTACATGACACTTGCCCCTAGCGGTACATGACAGTTACTGCAGTGACTTCGTCTTATAGTACTACCTGACGGTGGGTTTCCGCCCCTATGTGTGTTCTGACGATCAGTGTAGTGGCAAGGCTTACATGGCTGGTATGCAGTACACTTTTAAAACATACAACTTAAACCACTTAACATACAGACTAGACTCCCTGCATTTCTTTTAGATAATTTCAACAAAATATGGGGTTTATTTTTATATAACTGTATGTTTTAGGATAATTTAGAATTTAGAATACAGTTAGATGTCTTCACATAAACCTGAATGGTGAAATAGTGTATTGTAGAACTATGACTTACTGAACTATTTTGTAATACTTTGTGTTGTGCATTTGATGTTTATTTTAATTTCCAAATGTTTATAATTATTCTATTCAATAAAGGCTTTGCTTTAAACCATTTCACTCGCTCTCAGTGTTTGTAGCCTATATGTTTAACTTTTATAACTATTGTGCTGCTGTTGTCACTGCTGCAGCTGCTGATTATAATTATTATATATACACACAATATAGTATGTATGACTATATATAGTGGTTGATTACATGTTGTTGCATAGCTATAAAAAAGATGATTTACATTTTTTCATGTATTGAAAGGTAGTCTGAAGCCATCTTCATATTATAGCCTACTAACGACTAAGCTCATTTAAAATGAGCAATGAGTTTTCCAGCTTCATAGACATAAGTAAGAAAAGTACCAGAAAGAGTGTTATTAAAAATTAAATGTTTCAGTTAAATTCACTATATTTAAAAACAAAATCACAACTACATACTCATATGACTTGTTTTTACTTTTGCAATATGAAGATATTAGATGGCAAAATTATGCAAATGGATAATTTTAACCTTCTGTAAAATAAACAAATCAAATTTCTATCAAATAACACCACTATATATTTTTTTAACACTTTCTCGTGTGCTTGTTATAATTTTCAAGTGTTTTATTGTAGGAATTTGAAGTAATGGGATGGCAAACATATGTAAAATGTCTTTTCAGTTCTATATACCTCACTTTTTGAAGTCCAATAAAGTAAGCAAATGAAATTGTTATCAAATCACTCTACTATATTCTTGACTATTACTGATTCTGGTACTCATAATTTCAGACATATTTACTGTAAGAATTTGGAGTAATGTTATGGTAAAACCCTATTTTATTCTGCAAATTGTCCATAAAAGAAGTCCAATTATTGAATAAAAAGCACTGATTTAAACAATTTTTTTTTTACTAATTATTATTCTTGCAATTTCATAGAAAGGAAAAACTGCACCAGCTGTATGTCACAAAATCAGCATTTCTATATTAAAACTGGAAACTTTGTGGCTAGACCCACGGATTTGCACAGCATTCTTCCACCCCAATATCTGAACAGGGATCTTGAAGAATCCTTACCTTCTCTACCATGGCTAACTGGCAATGTAAGTGTTTGATTACTAACTCCACATTCATTATTAATCTCTACTCTAGCATTGACTTTTTTCCTTTTAATCTGAAAGCTGTTAACTGCAGAGCTGCTCAAGCTTCAGAAGGAAACATGGGTGCAAGTTAAACTCACAGATAAAAAATAGAAATAAATGTTGTTGCCGGTATATATTACAATTATCTTTCTTCTTACATAAATGTAATACCTACATACCAGTTCATTTGCTGGTGGTGAGATTGGACAATAATGAAGAAAATCTCCAGCAGACACATGACACAGCTACAAGTAATACAGAAACTGCATTTTGCTTTGTTACTGAAGTACAGTATGCCTGAAATTAATTTAGGTTTACATTAACCTTCTAACAGGACTTCAACCGAAATACACCATCTTATTCCCAAGAATTGTTGGTGGTGAAACAAAAGAGACTGGAAATCATTTCATCCTTTGGGTGACTATCCATTTTATTATTATTATCTTTTTGATAACCAACATTTCAGATGGTATGAAATGCTTTCAAAAAGCATATTGTTTGTAATCTATGATAAACAACATTAAAGAAATATGTTATGATATAATATTGCTATGATATCTTTCTTCTGCCTTTGGATTTCCGCAATATTAGGTATTGGATGGGTCCTTACAAGAAATTAGGATCTATGATTACATGCACTGGAATACTACCATAAAAGAAAATGAAATTGTCATGGTTCGCCATATTTAAACGATGACGAACCGTGTAAATAAAATATAACTGGGTTGGGACCCAAGTGCAGTTAGCTCCAGTTGGTATTAATAACTGAAATAACACTAAATAAATAAAAGGAAATGAAAACTACAAATACATAATAAATAAATCTAAATAAACAAACTGCACGCCATAAGCGTAAAGTGTTGTTATTCACAGCACGCTTACGGCGTGCCTCCGTTGCACAATAAGCACCTCGGTCTGCGCATGGGCAGCACGCAGAACCTCGGTAAAAGTAAGAAATAATAAATAACCAAAATGCTGACCCTACCCTATCTAGGGCCCTAACATTAACGAGCTTCCTCCTAGCAGCCCCCGTCTGAGGGACTTAATTCCCCCAGAATGTACCTTTATCCCTATAAAACAAATAACAAATGAAAGAAATGACAAGCCTTATGAATAGCGCCGGAGTGCAGGCAGCAGCGAGCGCGATTCGATGATGGGGTGCATAAGAAATCACGTGAGCGTGCCGGTCACGTGACGGAGAGCGATGCAGTGGCGATGAGTGCGCTCCCAAGGTGTGCTTATAAGGGCTCACCCGCAGGTGGCGCCACTTACCCATTAAAAAGCCCGGGAAGGCTGACGCAAGCGCAATCGCGCTGCTGCAGCTCACGCCGTCAAGCCAGGAAAACTCCACGCCTCTAGCAGCCACGGAGTGATCCCTAACAGAAATGGAGATTCTGAGGTATGAACGTATTATATTATAACTTCATTAAGCAAAATATACAAAATATAACACCTGTCATTGTATATTAAAACATCAATTCTGTTTATCATTGGCTGGTTGCACCTTTAAATAAATATGTCATTTACCTGACTAAAGTTATAGTTTAAAGAATCTAAAGTTTTCCCAAAAGATTTTAAATATTGGGTTTTTTTTGTACCAGTGATTGTAAAAATATTTTTGTTGTTCTCTGCCTAGCCATGCCGTCCAAACCACATGGAACATCACTGAATGGCCCATAAGGTCCCAAGTCAGTGGCATCAGTGTGACCAGCAGAACTGTGGTGTCTTTGTTTGTACAGTAAGTAGAAGAAGCAATATTCTTGTTGTCAGTTCCACTAAGGTAATAAATTTTTGTTCAATTCAGTTCTTTTTTTCAGTTCAGTTCTTTTCAATCTAACATTACACTATACCTTAGATATGTTTCTTCATAATAACAGTATAATTTTTGATCATGCTATTAAAATGTACATATGTTATAAGGCACATACAGTTATATAAACACTATCAAATTCAAACATTTAATTCGATTTGATTATAGTGTATAGTGCATTTTAATTGTGGATGCAGAATTCCTTGTCCTTTCATCTTTGACAGGTATGAAACTATATTCACTTCTTATCTAGATAACTAAACCACACCATACATACAAAAGCCAGTAGAATACTTAATATTACTTATTTATTGCTTTCCCCAAGAACTCGATCAATTCTCCAGCAACATGGTGTAGGTGGACTTATAGAAGATGCACAGATTAAGGTTAGTCAAGTGTCATGGTAGGCTTCGGTTTATGAAGAATAAATGAACTTATCTGGATTTCTTTACCTCATAGGCTTTGTATGATGCTTTCATTTCTGGACAGGAGAGATCAAGCAGAATGTATCTCTGGCAGCATCCTGAGACCTCCCCAAGACTCAGAAAACTTTTAAAACCAAAGAGGACTCACTTCAGTGAAGAAAACGTAAATATCATTTTTTAATGAATGTAGAAAGCATTCATTTTAAAAAGAACACGACTGGTATAAATGTTTTAGTTAAATCATCTTTATTAAGCAAGTTAACAGAATGTAAAATGGATTATTATTTTGCTAACTCTTATAAGTTACTTATATATACTATAAGTTCAATTATTATATCAGTTTTAACATAGACTGGTTGTTTATTTATTAAACTTAAAACAACATATCTCTTCTACAGTACATATTTACCTCACTTGTACTTTGTAGAAATGGTATTATAGACTGTAGTTGTTGGGACAGTTGATCAGCCACCATAACATACAACAACTGACCAGATATTGTTTGGGTGGTGGAAAATTCTTAGCACAGCAATGACTCCCAAAAGTTATTGCCATGATAGTGAGTGTCGACATATGTGCAGGGCACAGCCAAATGTTACTGTGTGACTGCTGTGCTAAAAAATAGAACACTATCCAAATATCATCTGGTTAGTATGTGGTGTATGTAGTTAATTAACATTATGTTTTTCTGTTTAAGACACTTTCATTGATTGACAAAATAAAAAATGCTCTGGGCCTGGGTAATGACTGTCAAGACCTGTATCTGGTGTTTGATGTCCTCCTTCCAGAGGTAAGCACATTATTAACACATGCATAAAGTTATGAAGCTGTACTGTTTTCGATGTCATATTATCTTTTAATGTGACTATCACAATAATCTCAGGACACGAGGGACTCTGCCGGTATGAAGCAGAAATATCGCTGTCCACTGGAGACTGGAGTTGTTTTATTTCAAACTAATTTGTATATTCCTTATTACTTAATTGTACTTATTTATATTTTGGCTATTATATTTTTTCATATAATTTTTTAAATTATGTTTCTATTTGATATTTGCTAATAAAAAAAGTCCTTTGTGAAGACAATAAATTGCATGTTTCTCTGGTAGCAATCACCACCAACAACATGAGAAAATATTCACACATATTTGAAAGTGCAGCTACAGTCTTGTGGAAATAATTTAATATACTGTTTTATGCTAGTTAGTGAGCCACTACAAGCAGTGGTGGTTCTAAGTTGTGGTGCTCTGGGCAAACCCACCCTTCAACCCTTTAGGAAGACAAAAAAGGGCCACATTTTACACAATGTAATTCTTAATAAACTGCCTAGAAAAGCAAAAAAAAACCCTGATAAAACTATACTAATATAAACATATATACTTTTAACTTTTAAACAAATTATTAAACTACTGCAATGCAATGAACAAACACAAAATAATTATGAGTGAGTTTGTGTAGCTGTGAAAAAAAGTAAAATAAAATTTCAAAACGAACCATGTTCTGCAAGATGCCTAAAAAGGCTGGCCAGGTCTAAATAATGATCGGTATTTCTGGACATGAGTGCTATACGTTAACTTAAACACGTTACACTATGTTAGACTCTGCCTCCACACTTTCATGTAGTCAGTGGGACTGTAATGAGTGTCATGTGACACTGGGGGCGCTTGTGACACTGTCACTTTGCCACTGTCATGCAAGCCAAGCCACTGCAGTAACTGTCAGGTACCGCTAGGGGGAGCTTGTGGCAGTGGCACGTGCCACTGTCATGTAGAAAAAGCCAGTGTCATGTGAAACGTCATGGTACAGTACACTCCACGGCTTTAACCCTCTCTCATGATCAGTGTATAAACTTAAGTAGACAATATTGGTTTATAAAGGGGTACATAGAATATATCTGGATTTGGATTGCTAATAATCACTGTTGTTGATTAACTGGTGCTACAGCTTTTGAAAGCTTTTAATATGCTGTGGTGCCATCTGAAGTCCCCATATTGTAAATTAATGAAACCAACACAGCTATTTCTACATCATTTTTCGCCATCAAATTCAGAATTTTATTTGTTGAGGAGCATTTTTGTGAAGTACAGAGGAGAATGTGTGAGGAAATTTTGGTTTGGCTCTTCACCAGGCTACAACAGCATGCTCACGGTGAGACAGCAGTGCCTGTATGAGAAACCTGGATAGTCCTCAGCAGAACTCAGCAGTAAAAATATACCTCCGTGCAGTAATATCTGTGGAGAGCTAGGATAGCAGCTTCCAGAGTACAGACATTAATTTGGATGGATCAGAATTTGATGTAAACAACATTGGAGCATGGATCCATCCTGCCTTGCATCAACAGTTCAGGCTGCTGGTGGTGTAATGGTGTGATTGATATTAGCACACTTTGGGCCCCTTAATAACAATTAAGAAAAGTTCAAACATCACTTCCTACCTGAGTATTGTTGCTGACCATGTCCATCCCTTTGTGACCACAGTGTGCATCTTCTACATGCCATGTCTCAAAGCTCAAATCATCACAAACTGGTTTCTTGAGCATGACAGTGAGTTATCACAGGCATGCTGGCATGGACTGAAATCTCTCAGTAATTGCAAGGTGTACCGAATGAAGTGGCCGGTGAGAATATACACTGCTCAAAACAATAAAGGGAACACTCAAATAACACAATACAACTCCAAGTAAATCAAACTTCTGTGAAATCAAACTGTCCACTTAGGATGCAACACTGATTGACAATCAATTTCACATGCTGTTGTGCAAATGGAATAGACAACAGGTGAAAATTATTGGCAATTAGCAAAACACACTCAATAAAGTAGTGGTTCTACAGGTGGGGACCACAGACCACTTCTCAGTACCTATGCGTTCTGGCTGATGTTTTGGTCACTTTTGAATTTTGGTGGTGCTTTCACACTCGTGGTAGCATGAGACAGATTCTACAACCCACACAAGTGGCTCAGGTAGTGCAGCTCATCCATGATGGCACATCAATGTGAGCTGTGGCAAGAAGGTTTGCTCTGTCTGTCAGCATAGTGTCCAGAGGCTGGAGGTGCTACCAGGAGACAGGCCAGAACACCAGGAGACGTGGAGGAGGCTGTAGGAGGGCAACAACCCAGCAGCAGGACCGCTACCTCTGCCTTTGTACAAGAAGGACCAGGAGGGGTACTGCCAGAGTCCTGTAAAATGACCTCCAGCAGGCCACAAATGTGCATGTGTCTGCACAGATTGTTAGAAACCGACTCCATGAGGATGATATGAGGGCCCAACGTCCACAAATGGGGGTTGTGCTCACACACTGATGCCCTGTGCTCTTCACAGATGAAAGCAGGTTCACACTGAGCACATGTGACAGACGTGACAGACGTGACAGAGTCTGGAGACGCCGTGGAGAGCGATCTGCTGCCTGCAACATCCTTCAGCATGACCGGTTTGGCAGTGGGTCAGTAATGGTGTGGGGTGGCATTTCTTTGGAGGGTCGCACAGCCCTCCATGTGCTCGCCAGAGGTAGCCTGACTGCCATTAGGTACTGAGATGAGATCCTCAGACCCCTTGTGAGACCATATGCTGGTGTGGTTGGCCCTGGGTTCCTGGGTGCAGGACAATGCTAGACGTCATGTGGCTGGAGTGTGTCAGCAGTTCCTGCAAGATGAAGGCATTGAAGCTATGGACTGGCTTGCCCGTTCTCCAGACCTGAATCCAACTGAGCACATCTGGGACATCATGTCTCGCTCCATCCACCAACATCACGTTGCACCACAGACTGTCCAGGAGTTGGCGGATGCTTTAGTCCAGGTCTGGGAGGATATCCCCCAGGAGACCATCCGCCACCTCATCAGGAGCATGCCCAGGCGTGGTAGGGAGGTCATACAGGCACGTGGAGGCCACACACAATACTGAGCCTCATTTTGGCTTGTTTTAAGGACATTACATCAAAGTTGGATCAGCCTGTAGTGTGTTTTTCCACTTTAATCTTGTGTGTGACTCCAAATCCAGGCCTCCATTGGTTAATAAATTTGATTTCCATTGATGATTTTTGTTGTGATTGTGTTGTCAGCACATTCAACTTTGTACAGAACAAAGTATTCAATGAGAAGATTTCATTCATTCAGATCTAGGATGTGTTATTTGAGTGTTCCCTTTATTTTTTTGAGCAGTGTATATATATATATTCTGTTTTACTGAAAGTTATATTTTTCATCTTGTTGTGTTTTAAAAATACACACAGGTGGTGCGGGTGGCTTGGTGGGTAGCATTGTCGCCTCACAAGCAAGAAGGTCCTGGGTTTGCTCCAAAGGGTCCTGGGTCCGCCCTGCGTCTGTGTGGGTTTACTCCAGCTTCCTCCCGCATATATATGTATGACTAGTCTCAATGTAACGTTGTGTGTGCGTCCTAAAGATGGGCCATTGATGCTGATACTGAAATTGAAATAATTTGTTTATATATATATGTGTGTGTGTGTGTGTGTGTA
This sequence comes from Ancistrus triradiatus, assembly GCA_025084515.1. NCBI lineage: Eukaryota > Metazoa > Chordata > Actinopteri > Siluriformes > Loricariidae > Ancistrus > Ancistrus triradiatus. Next base: position 4,921 of record JAJAGP010005714.1, on the reverse strand, counting down.
TGTACATATTACATATATATATATATATATATAGTATATATTACATATATATTATATATATATATATATATATAAATATATTGATATATATATATATATATATATATATACATATACACACACAACACAGTGTCTTGCAAATGTATTCGGCCCCCTTGAACGTTTCAACCTTTTGCACCATTTCAGGCTTTCAACATAAAGATATGAAATTGTAATTTTTGTGAAGAATCAACAACAAGTGGGACACAATCGTGAAGTGGAACAAAATTTATTGGATATTTTAAAACTTTTTTTTAGAAATAAAAAACTGAAAAGTGGGGTGTGCAAAATTATTCATCCCCCTTGCGTTAATACTTTGTAGTGCCAACCTTTTGCTGCGATTACAGATGCCAAGTCGCTTGGGGTATGTCTCCTATCAGTTTTGCACATCGAGAGACTGCAATTTTTCTCATTCTTCCTTGCTAAAACAGCTCGAGCTCAGTGAGGGTGGATGGCGAGCGTTTGTGAACAGCAGTTTTCAGCTTTTTCCACAGATTCTCGATTGGATTCAGGTCTGGGACTTTGACTTGGCCATTCTAACACCTGGATACGTTTATTTGTGAACCATTCCATTGTAGATTTTGCTTTATGTTTTGGATCATTGTCTTGTTGGAAGATAAATCTCTTGTCCCAGTCTCAGGTCTTTTGCAGACTCCAACAGGTTTTCTTCTTTTGTCGATGTGCATACTTCACATTCTATTCAAACTTGACTCCATGACTTTAGTTCGCTCTTAGATTTATCATCTACGCCGCCCAAGGAGGTTGGGTCCCTTTTTGAGTCTTGGTCCTCCCAAGGTTTCTTCCTAGAACTAGGGAGTTTTTCCTTGCCACTGTCGCCCTAGGCTTGCTCAATTTGAGATTGGACGTAGTTATTAGGAGATAATCTAAACCTGTAAAGTGCTTGCTTTGAGACAATGCTCCATTGTAAAAAGCGCTATATAAATAAATCTGACTTGACTTGACTTGACTTCCAGAATGGTCTGTAGTTGGCTCCATCCATCTTCCCGTCAATTTTAAACCGTCTGCCCTGTCCCTGCTGAAGAAAAGCAGGCCCAAAACCATGATGCTGCCACCACCATGTTTGACAGTGGGGATGGTGTGATCAGGGGGATGAGCTGTGTTGCTTTTATGGCCAAAAAGTTCGTCTGACCAGAGCACCTTCTTCCACATGTTTGGTGTGTCTCCCAGGTGGCTTGTGACAAAACTTTTTATGGATATCTTTGAGAAATGAACTTCTTCTTTGCCACTCTTCCATAAAGGCCAGATTTGTGCAGTGTATGACTGATTGTTGTCCTATGGACAAAGTCTCCCACCTCAGCTGTAGATCTCTGCAGTTCATCCAGAGTGATCATGGGCCTCTTGCTGCATCTCTGATCAGTCTTCTCCTTGTTTGAGCTGAAAAGTTTAGAGGGACGGCAGGGTATTTGTAGATTTGCAGTGGTCTGATACTCCTTCCATTTCAATATAATCGCTTGCACAGTGTGCTCCTTGAGATGTTTAAAGCTTGGGAAATCTTTTTGTATTCAAATCCGGCTTTAAACTTCTCCACAACAGTATCTCGGACCTGCCTGATGTGTTGCTTGGTCTTCATGATGCTCTCTCTGCGCTTTAAACAGAACTCTGAGACTATCACAGAGCATGTGCATTTATACGGAGACTTGATTACACACAGGTGGATTCTATTTATCATCATCAGTCATTTAGGTCAACATTGGATCATTCAGAGATCCTCCCTGAACTTCTGGAGTGAATTTGCTGCACTGAAAGTAAAGGGGCCGAATAATTTTGCATGCCCCACTTTTCAGTTTTTTATTTCTAAAAAAAAAGTTTAAAATATCCAATAAATTTCGTTCCACTTCACGATTGTGTCCCACTTGTTGTTGATTCTTCACAAAAAATTACAATTTCATATCTTTATGATTGAAGCCTGAAATGTGGCAAAAGGTTGAAACGTTCAAGGGGACCGAATACTTTTGCAAGGCACGGTATACACACACACACACACACACACACACACACACACACACACTGAGGTTGGGCCACTTTAGCTTAATAAATTAACCTAATGCATGTCTTTGGACTGTAGACAGAGCATATAAAACACTTTAAGGTTCTTTGGAGAAAAAACACAAAAAGAAGAAGAAATACAAAACACAAAAGTAAGCACAAGCATAAATATCTTAATGTAGCTCTTAATGGTGACCAAACAGGAGCAATGATGTCACCACCAGCTGCATTTTTTGAATGTTGGTGTTTAGGAACTCTGGGAGCCTATATAAGGCAGCGCTCAGCAGCTCAGAGCTCATTTCACTCCGAACCTCTGAGAGAGAAGCAACAAGCAAACTCTGACTCTGCAAGCAAGCTGCGACACTTCAATCAAGCTCCCACACTCACAGCAACACTTAACCACTATAGCTTATAGGAATACTTTAAACAATTTAACCTAAGTAAATAAATAACATTATTTTAAAATCAATTAAGGTAGCCAGATTAATTTTAAAAAGTTAAAAATTAAATTATTAAAGAGTTTAATTTTTAATTAGGGACAGTTATCATGGGTCAGTGCTGTAGTCAGTCACTGAACCTGAAGACTAATAAGAAGAAGATGTTCAGGTTCAGGAGGAGCAACAGAGTTACACCTCTGGACTGCTGCACCACCGAAACACCTGAGAGTGACACCACCAGCACATTTTCCTCTGAGGGGGACCTGGACATCTCATGTCCTGAATTCCTTCATGAAAAAGAAGAAGATCAGGAAGTAGAAGAGGAAGAGGAGGAAGCAGTACCAGATGCTGAAACGGACCGTTTGGTAACGTGATGTCTGAGATGATGGGAAAGTTTTACCAGATATTTTGGAATGAGAGCAACATCACGAGCAAGACTTTTTCAGAGGAAGAAGAGGACATAGAAACCATATATCTTTAGTCATAGCATAATTTAAGTTCAGTTGACTTAATAAAATTTCATGAAATGTAAATTTAAAAAAGGAAAATATAATTATTATTATTATTATATTTAAGTATTAATACATTTTATAGACAGTTGTTTATTAATTGTAGATGTGTTAATGTTATTATTTTTACATAAACTGTATTAAAACAGATAGATATTAAATACAATTAATAATATATAATAAATGAATACATATCACGAGGTGGTTCTGTATTTGTAAATACATTTCAATAAACATTTTAAATTGTACTATGGTGTCCTGTCATCTTTTTACCAAGTATAAACAAATCTTTTTTAGGACTCATGAGTGATGAATAAATATATTATGATCATGTACCTTTGGTTTGGTCACACAGCCTCTGCACTTATTAAAGATCAGAAAGGGAAAGCTTATTGGGATTAAATGTTAGTACAGAGTTTAACATCCTCCCACAACTTGCCCTTATTGTGTCTAATAGGCGACCTAAGTGGTTTGGTTTCATGTTTGTGTTGGTTTTACTGTTTCAGAGGCTCAAATGTCCAACAGTTCAGGAGAAAAACCATCATTTTTATTTACTTTAGAGCTGATCTGTGGTTGTGGAATCACCCCGGATTGAAAGCTCAAGAACTAGTGGAAGACTAGTGCTGATAGCCGGCAGCCCTGTTCACGAGACCTAGGGTTGCCAACCGTCCCGTATCGTCCGGGACATCACGATTTATGGGTAATTTTGATTTGTCCCGTCGGGACAGCTCCAGTCCCGTATTCCAATCACAGCCTCATTGGCCAATAACAAAACTGATACAAACTCCCGGGTGTAGTAGCTATGTTAGTGATAGACATGTGTGTGTCTGTGTGTCTGTGTGTGTGTGCGCGCGCGCTGTGTGCGGAGCCTTATGTTGTCAAAATGAGCAGTGAACCTGTAAAGAAAAAAAGACTTTGCAACTATAAAAAAGAGCGGGAAGCCAAAAGGCCAACCGCAGTAAAGTAAAGCCAACCGTCTTGCATTCCGTGAAAAAGTCACTTTAAACTGTGATTAATGCTACATTTGGCTCGTCCTGATTTGTGAATTCAGATGTCGTCATCATCTAAAGTGAAATCATTCGTCATTACATTTTAGGGCTTTATTTTCAAAAGCTTATAACTTCTAAAGGTAACCACTAGATTACTGACAGCTGCAGTAAAGTGACCAGGCTGACTTGTGAAACTTTTCACAGTCTTACCACGGTAAAGTTAGTTTTATTTTCGATATTCGGTTTTTCGGCGTTAATAACGTTTGAACGGCTTATGGTAGCCAGTAAACACTTACATATTCTGGACAGTACGATCACAGAGAATGATGCACACCTCTTCTTTTGCAGTTTTCGTGAGTTTTTACGTTTCCGTCTTTTTGTGTTAATAGCGCAAAAAGCAGAGCACATTTACAATCAGAATAAAATGCATACGTTCGTACACCACGCCTACAACTATGCACACTAATTTGTTGTCTCCGAAATTGTTTCTGTGTATTTAAATATAATTTTTCCCCCGTTAACATTACTATACGGACATGTACAGGAAAACCGTGAATGGCTCCATAACCCCTGTCTATACACATCCCCTAGGGGGCAGTAATGGCACACAGCTTATGATTTTGGATCTATGTACAGTATGTATTTTATTTAATTATTAATTACTTGAATATCAATAGCAATACAGCCTTATTACAAGAGGCATAAAGTTCAGCTGTTTACACTGCATCTGGGCAGCAGAAATGATACAGCCTTAAGATTTCCGGTACAAAATAAATTATTATTCTTTAATACTGTTAATAGTATTTCAGCCACATTACATACAAAACCACTGTGCATAGCACAGCTAGGGGGCAGTAATCATGCACACCCACTGGATTTTCAGTTTTATGTCAAATCAATTTTATATTACATTTTTAAGATTTTGAATTTTAATAGCATT
>JAJAGP010005713.1:0-29664 GCA_025084515.1 Ancistrus triradiatus | reverse complement strand
TGTGGCAGGTTAAAGTTCTTCAGCTGTCTCAGGAAGAACATTCTCTGCTGAGCCCTCTTGGCGATGGAGAGTGTGTTCTTTTCCCACTTTAGGTCGCTGGATAAGGTGGTGCCCAGGAACTTAAGTGACTCCACCACTAAGACCATAGAGCCATTCATTGTGAGGGGGTGTAAGGAGGGCGTGTTGCGCCTGAAATCCACCACCATCTCCACAGTCTTTTGTGTGTTGATCAGCAGGTGGTTGTCGCTGCACCAGGAGACCAACTGCTCGACTTCCTTTCTGTAGGCAGACTCGTCACCATTTGTTATGAGGCCCACCACAGTGGTGTCATCAGCGAACTTAATGATCTTTACACCTGGTTCCTTAGAAACACAGTCATTGGTATAAAGACTGAAGAGAAGGGGTGAAAGCACGCAGCCTTGTGGTACACCAGTACTTAGGTTCCGCTGGTCTGAAATGTGTTTTCCTAGCCGTACGTGCTGTGTCCTATTTGACAGAAAGTCCATGATCCACCGGCAGATGGCATCCGGCACAGACAGCTGGGACAGTTTGACCTGCAGCAGCTCTGGCATTATGGTGTTAAAGGCCGAGCTAAAGTCTACAAACAGAACTCGAGCGTAGGTTCCAGGACTGTCGAGATGCTGTAGCAAGAAGTGTAGGGCCACGTTGACTGCATGGGATCCAGTAAAGGATTAGTGATGGTCTTCAGGTAGGCTAGGATCAGGTGTTCAAAGACCTTCAGGACTACAGATGTCAGGGCTACAGGTCTGTAATCATTCAGTCCAGAAATGTTTGTTTTTTTGGAGACTGGTATGATGGTAGATGTTTTGAAGCATGAAAGAACAGAGCAAAGTTCTAATGATCTGTTAAAAATGTTAGTGAAGATCTGCGACAGTTGATTGCTGCAGTGCTTAAGGGTGGATGGAGAGATTCCGTCTGGCCCAGGAGCTTTTCTCACCTTTTGTTTTTTAAAGTGTCTGTTAACGTCCTGCTCTTTGATGATTAAAGGAGCCAGGGACAGAGGTGAGAGAGCCAGGGAGGAGAAGGGTGAAGAATTAGTTGAGAATGGCTGAGAATTGTCCTTGTTGCATTCACATCTGCAGTAGAACTCGTTCGGGTCGTTGGTGAGTTGACGGTCATTCAGGAGAAGTGGGGTCTTTTGCACCTTGTAGTTAGTGATCTCTTCGAGGCCTCTCCAGACTGAAGTCGGGTCATTAGCAGAAATCTGGCTTTTCAGCTTTCCTGAGTATTCCTTTTTTGCTGATCGGATACCTTTCTCCAGTTTGTATTTGGCCTCTTTGTAGAGAACTCTATCTCCACTCCTGAATGCTGCCTCCTTTTCCCTCCGAAGCTGTCTGAGTTCAGCCGAGAACCATGCTTTGTTGTTGTTGTATTTTACCCGTGTTGTAGTAGAAATACAGCTGTCCTCACAGAAACTGATGTATGATGCTACAGTGTCTGTATATTCATCCAAGCTGTTCGTCGCCTCCTCGAAGACAGACCAGTTTGTGGATTCAAAGCAGTCCTGTAGCATTTCAATGTCTTCACTGGTCCACTTCTTCACTGTTGTAATAGCAGGCTTGTTAGTTTTGAGTTTCTGCCTATATGTGGGAATGAGGTGAATGAGATTGTGATCAGAATGTCCAAGAGCCGCACGCGTGACTGAACGATAGGCATTTTTAACAGAGGTGTAGCAATGATCCAAAATGTTCCCTTCTCTCGTGGCACAGGTGACATGTTGTTTGTATTTCGGCATTTCTTTCGTGAGATTTGCGCTGTTAAAGTCTCCCAGGATGATGAGAAGTGAGTCCGGGTTGTCCCTTTCTACTTTCGTTATCTGATCGGCCAGTAGTTTCTGCGCGTCTCTTGTGCGCGCATCCGGCAGAATGTAAACAGCAACCAGAATGAATGAAGAAAACTCTCTGGGGGAGTAGAACGGTCTACAGTTTATGAAGAGTGATTCTAGATGAGGAGTGCATGATTTTAACAGTACCGTTGCGTCTTTACACCAGCGTTCACTGATGTAAAAGCACAGTCCTCCTCCTCTTGTTTTGCCGCTAAGCTTCGCGTCTCTGTCCGCTCGGTGCAGCTGAAAGCCGGGGAGATGCAGCGCGCTATCCGGGGTCTCCGTAAAGCACAGCGCAGATGTGTAAGAAAAATCCCTGTTAGTTTGGTTGAGCAGGAGTAGTTCTTCCAGTTTGTTGTGCAGAGATCGCAGATTGGAGAGGAACAAAGACGGTAACGGTGTTCGGACTCCACGTCGCCTCATCTTTACGAGCTCGTCTGCCTCTCCTCCGCTTTCTTGCTAGGTTGAGTAGAGCCAGCGCACCAGTTGTGAGAATTTCTAAAAACTCTGAAGGATTTTCAGAAAACTCCGGAATAAAAGTTGGTGACACATTGTCTCTGAAGGTCAGTAACTGTTCTTTGCTCCAACTGACCGAGTTTGACGCACAGTAAGTTAACAAACAAAAACCAACACAGAACATAGAGAGCTCTCACCGAGGCAGCCATCTGCGGCGCCATCTTGCATTCCTAATGCTAACTTATTTTGAATATTCCGCATCCGTGCCGGCTCTGCCTCACTCCGTTCAATCGCTCGTATTTTTTTTCCAGTGTTGACGAAGTGCCGCAAGTAACGTAAGGGGATACGACAAGGCGAGGGACAAAAAGGGTCGGGGAGATCACAGGAGGAGGTTGGACAGGGGGGTTCACAAAAGGGTACCTGCAGGAAAAGAAAAACAATTGTAATATTAACCCAGCTATAACTATTTATACTAACCTGTGACGATATTTGTGGCATCTTACATTTAACTATTGTTGATAATGTTTTTAGGTTCATCTGTTTTACCTTTATCCAGAATGGGTTAGTCCAGTGGGAGGGGCTAAGTATATTTACAGGAAATGACACAGAACAAGGAGGAGAGTTATGATTTTAATTCACTACGAGTGAGGGTCTTAGGAGATTTCGCAGTACAGAGTAAATCTGCTTATACTTACTGCTGTTAGTAAGTCAAAGAGAATATGGCTGAAGTTGAGTCATCGTACTCATTTGTTTTCTGTATGTAGAGTAAATATTGTAATGTCGGGTTTTGGTGTGATTTTTCTAATACATTGTGTAGATAATGGTATAGGACAAAAATATAATGAGAGGCCAGAGACCTTCAGATGCTTTCAAGATGCTCTTTTTAAAATGAATATCCATGACAGTTGCTACTGTACAGCAGTAATGTTGTCCCAGCAGTAATGCACTGAAGTCCGAGTGCAGCCAAGCTGCTGCTGTATATATACTGGTCGGTCTCAAAAAATTAGCATATTGTGATAAAGTTAATTCTTTTCCGTAATGTAATGATAAAAATTAAACTTTCATATATTTTAGATTCATTGCACACCAACTGAAATATTTCAAGTCTTTTATTGTTTTAATACTGATGATTTTGGCATACAGCTCATGAAAACCCAAAATCTCACAAAATTAGCATATTTCATCTGACCAATAAAAGAAAAGTGTTTTTAATACAAAAAACGTTCAACATTCAGATTATTATGTTTATGTTTATGCACTCAATACTTGGTCAGGAATCCTTTTGCAGAAATGACTGCTTCAATGCGGCGTGGCATGGAGGCAATCAGCCTGTGGCACTGCTGAGGTGTTATGGAGGACCAGGATGCTTTGATAGCGGCCTTAAGCTCATCCAGAGTGTTGGGTCTTGCGCGTCTCAACTTTCTCTTCACAATATCCCACAGATTCTCTATCGGGTTCAGGTCAGGAGAGTTGGCAGGCCAATTGAGCACAGTAATACCATGGTCAGTAAACCATTTACCAGTGGTTTTGGAACTGTGAGCAGGTGCCAGGTCGTGCTGAAAAATGAACTCTTCATCTCCATAAAGCTCTTCAGCAGAAGTGCTCCAAAATCTCCTGATAGCTAGATGCATTGACCCTGCCTTTGATAAAACATAGTGGACCAACACAGCAGCTGACATGGCACCCCAGAACATCACTGACTGTGGGTACTTGACACTGGACTTCAGACATTTTGGCATTTCCTTCTCCCCAGTCTTCCTCCAGACTCTGGCACCTTGATTTTCGAATGACATGCAAAATTTGCTTTCATCCGAAAAAAGTACTTTGGACCACTGAGCAACAGTCCAGTGCTGCTTCTCTGTAGCCCAGGTCAGGCGCTTCTGCCACTGTTTCTGGTTCAAAAGTGGCTTGACCTGGGGAATGCAGCACCTGTAGCCCATTTCCTGCACACGCCTGTGCATGGTGGCACTGGATGTTTCTACTCCAGACTCAGTCCACTGCTTCCGCAGGTCCCCCAAGGTCTGGAATCGGCTCTTCTCCACAATCCTTCTCAGGGTCCGGTCACCTCTTCTCGTTTGTGCAGCGTTTTCTGCCACACTTTTTCCTTCCCACAGACTTCCCACTGAGGTGCCTTGACACAGCACTCTGGGAACAGCCTATTCGTTCAGACATTTCTTTCTGTGTCTTACCCTCTTGCTTGAGGGTGTCAATGATGGCCTTCTGGACAGCAGTCAGGTCGGCAGTCTTACCCATGATTGCGGTTTTGAGTAATGAATCAGGCTGGGAGTTTTCAAAAGCCTCAGGAATCTTTTGCAGGTGTTTAGAGTTAATTCGTTGATTCAGATAATTAGGTTAATAGCTCGTTTAGAGAACCTTTTCTGATATGCTAATTTTGTGAGGAATTTTGCGGTTTTAATAGCTGTATGCCAAAATCACAGTATTAAAAACAATAAAAGAACTTGGAAATATTTAAGTTGGTTGTGCAAATTTGGCAATGATATAAAAATATATGCAAAGTTTACTTTTATCATTACATTACCGGAAAAGAATTACTTTATCACCAATATGCAATTTTTTTGGAAGGACCAGTATATATTATATATATATATATATATAATTATATATATATTATATGTATACGCTGCCTCAAAAAAAAAATTAAAGGGAACACTTAAAACAACCCCCCCCCCCCCCCCCCCACAATATAACTCCAAGTAAATCAAACTTCTGTGAAATCAAACTGTCCACTTAGGAAGCAACACTGATTGACAATCAGTTTCACATGCTGTTGTACAAATGGAATAGACAACAGGTGGAAATTACTGGCAATTAGCAAGACACACTCGATAAAGGAGTGGTTCTGCAGGTGAGGACCACAGACCACTTCTCAGTACCTATGCTTTCTGGCTGATGTTTTGGTCACTTTTGAATGTTGGTGGTGCTTTCACACCCGTGGTAGCATGAGACGGACTCTACAACCCACACAAGTGGCTCAGGTGTGCAGCTCATCCATGACGACACATGATGCAAGCTGTGGCAAAGGTTGCTGGTCTGTAAGCATAGTGTTCCAGAGGCTGGCAGGGCACTTACCAGGAGGACACGCAGTACACCAGGAGGATGTGGAGGAGGCCGTCGTAGTTTAGGAGGGCAACAACCAGCAGCAGGACTGCTACCTCTGCTTTGGGCGAGAGAAACAGGAGGAAGCACTGCCAGAAGCCCTGCAAACTGACCTCCAGCAGGGCCACAAATGTGCATGTGTCTGCACAAACGGTTAGAAACCGACTCCATGAGTATAGTATGAGGGCCCGACATCCACAGATGGGGGTTGTGCTCACAGCCCAACACCGTGCAGGATGCACCAGGATTGGCAAATCCGCCACTGGCAGGTTCACACTGAGCACATTTGACAGACGTGACAGAGTCTGGAGACGCCGTGGAGAGCGATCTGCTGCCTGCAACATCCTTCAGCATGACCGGTTTGGCAGTGGGTCAGTAATGGTGTGGGGTGGCATTTCTTTGGAGGGCTGCACAGCCCTCCATATGCTCGCCAGAGGTAGCCTGGCTGCCATTAGGTATCGAGATGAGATCCTCAGACCCCTTGTGAGACCATATGCTGGTGCGGTTGGCCCTGGATTTCTCCCAATGCAGGACAATGCTAGACCTCATGTGACTGGAGTGTGTCAGCAGTTCCTGCAAGATGAAGGCATTGAAGCTATGGACTGGCCCGCCCGTTCCCCAGACCTGAATCCGATTGAACACATCTGGGACATCATGTCTCGCTTCATCCACCAATGTCACGTTGCACCACAGACTGTCCAGGAGTTGGCGGATGCTTTAGTCCAGGTCTCGGAGGAGATCTCTCAGGAGACCATCCGCCACCTCATAAGGAGCATGCCCAGGCGTTGTAGGGAGGTCATACAGGCACGTGGAGGCCACTTACAATACTGAGCCTCATTTTGACTTGTTTTAAGGACATTACATCAAAGTTGGATCAGCCTGTAGTGTGTTTTTCCACTTTAATTTTGTGTGTGACTCCAAATCCAGGCCTCCATTGGTTAATACATTTGATTTACATTGATGATTTTTGTGTTATTTTGTTGTCAGCACATTCAAGTTTGTACAGAAAAAAGTATTCAATGAGAATATTTCATTCATTCGGATCTAGGATGTGTTATTTGAGTGTTCCCTTTATTTTTTTGAGCAGTGTATATGTGTATGTGTATATATATATATATATATATATATATATATATTAGAGATGTTGGAACAACCACAGTTATCACGGTGTCAATTCTAGATGCTGTCATCGTGCCGTTTGAATGGTCCTCCATCCAACTTCTTGTAATTTTGTAATTTTCTGGTAATGAGGCTGGCTGGCTTCTACTGGGAGAGCAAGATAGCCTTACTTCTCAGCTTGAGCTTCTCTACGGCCGTTATTCTGGGGGACCTGTAGCTGCTTCCACTACGGCATGGACAATTTCCTTCACATTGTTCTCCAGCTGTGGTCTCCTTGTCCCTGATAGACCATCTCATTTCCGGTACCAATGTAGTGTCTAAAAAGAGACAAGCATGCCAAGAGCATTAATCATTTATGAAACTCCTTATCACGCAGCCAAAATTCACACATACATCGCACTGAAAATGTACTGTTGTGTATTTATAAGCTTATATATTTAATACAACAGTTGGTAGCTCCTTTTCCCAACCCCCAGAACAGCTTTTTTAAAAGTTTACTGTTTATCCCAGTCAGCACACTCACACACACACATGAAATGAAATAGGGTAATGTTCACCCAGTCTTATCACGCATCAATTTTAAGACACACTCCCATATCATTTTACCACATTTAGTTTATTTGCATATACCACATATTTATATATTATATTATATTATACTGTATAGTTTTGGACACTACACTGTATTCTAAATGAGATGCACACATTTAGCTTACATTATTTGTCATTATCAGTTAAGTGAATTAACTAATTTTCTTTGTCTTCATGTTTTGAGTTAGCATGCCTGTTGCTTCAGCTCTCCTTCCTGGTTCTGGTCAAAATGTGTGGTTGAGGGTGGAGCCTGGTTAAATACAAAGACTGAAAAGGACCAAACCATTAGCTATGACAGCAAGGGGGGAATGGGGTATATTTGTATTGAGTTCTGTTTATTGTCGTTTCAACTTTTTTAGTCAAGTCAAGTCAAGTCAGATTTATTTATATAGCGCTTTTTACAATGGAGCATTGTCTCAAAGCAACTTTACAAGTTTAGATTATCTCCTAATAACTACGTCCAATCCCAAATTGAGCAAGCCTAGGGGGCGACATTTTAGTTAATATGATCTGATCAGCAAGTATAAGTTTCCCTCATGTTTTATAGTATTAGATCAGTTTATTGTGTTAAGGGTAGGCTTTTTTTGCTTGGTTGTTAACAGAGTTATGTTTTGTTGACCTCTTTTAGATCCTATTACTTATGAAGTTTGTTTATTTTTATTTATTCGTATTTGACATCATTTTGACATTTTGACATCACGTTTTTAAAACTACGCTGGAAATGATCCTTTATCTGTTTGTTATTTGACTGCTTGACCCCTATTAATCTATACCTAATACCTAGTATTAGGTATAGATTAATACTTAATGAAAACATAATTAAATGAAATAAGCAAAACATACAGAGTAGCCTATGGAATCAGTAGGGATATATTGGAGTCACATTTTTTATAATTACCGTTTTAAGTTTATATATATATAAACTATATCTCATATATATATATATATATATATATATATATATATATATATATATATATATATATATATATATATATATATATATATGAGATGTTGAAACATGATAGATATTGATTTCATTTATCATTATTAAAACAGAGCTCAGTTTGTTGTTAGTGCATTTTCCATTTATTCGATTTCTTAGGAATTTTTTTTGTCTTTTAAAAGTTATAGCAAACAAATGAATTATATTGAGAATGATTGTTTACGCACTTCCGTCACACACGGCGAGTCCGTCGCCATTAAACCGCGATAGGCTGCTCCGATCGGACTCTCCAGGGATTTTCACATCCACCATACTAAAACTCTCACTCCGCCCCTATTGGAAACGTCACACATGGGAGAGTTTAAACACTGACAAGGTACCTGCGTTGTTTACTAGGTACGACAGGCAGTTTTGTTCGTCTTCGGGGACTATGAGTGAAAAACAAGCATTAGGTAGTTGTTGCTAACATTGGAAAGAAACAATGCTTCTTTGTCGAGGAGCAGTGTCTGTTGCATCGATGTTTAGTCGCTGTAACTTTGTCAAATCATTGCATTGTGGAAAGAATATGGCAAATGCTACTACGAGGACCTTGAGTACGTGCGGGTTTCGTCGAGATTGTACAATGCTAGAAGATACACCTGTCAAGCGCAAATTCATAGAAGTGACCCAACTACAGATAGCCTTTGTAAGGCCGACTTTTAACAGCTTTCGTTTTCCATGTATAATCGAGGATTGCAGATCGAATGACAGGTTACATGGATCTATTTCCAGTTGCAGTAGCGAAGTGTGTGTCATTCATTCTCCCACAGAAAAGCTCTCAATAAGAGCTTTATCCACGATTTCTAAGAAGAATCAAGTCACTTCAGCGAACGGTGTACCAGCCTCTGAGGCTGAAAAGGTAAATGACAATTTAAACGTGTTTAACGTGCATTGCCAATACGTTATCAAGAACCTTTTTACTATCTGTTGGGCTTGCTCGCTCCGAGTCGGTACATCAAGCTTAGACTTTACATTAATTATTCTTTATTCGGCACGGCCATTGTTCACTTGTGTGTTGCATGACATGTTTATCTGCTTATCTGGGGCGGGTGAAAACGTTTGTGCGTTGCCTGGTTGGGACGATAACGACACCGCCTATGTGCCGAAATAGAGCAGCTAGGTTACATATCACTGGGAAAAGCTGGTCGTTGTAAACTTAATTGGATTGACAGTAGTTTTATTAGACCAGCACGATATTCTTTAGCATGCTTTGTCAAAATTACTTCGGACCCATTCTAAAAACTGTCCGCGCGGCAAAGCAAAATGAAATAAATATTGTTTATAGGTGTTAATGTAAACTAAGGCCTTCAAACCTGCGTTGTAATGACAGTAAATGCAACGTCCGAGGGGAAGGCGCCGCGAACGTTCGAACCCGGAGCCAGGTAGTAACGAGTGTATTAAACTGCTAAACCATAGCGCTTTACATATTTTTCACGTGTAGAAAAACAGTTATTGTGTTTTGCAGTGGCTTCTGCGAGTTGTGATACACATTCTGTTTTGAAAATTATATTTTCATATAATAAAATAATTTACAAATACAAAAGAAACCCCTCATTATCCATTTCTATATATTTCTGTATGATAAAATAGTAAATATATATTGACTATCAATATAAGTGTGGAGTTTAAACCTAAAAAATTGTTTAAATCCAAAATGGTGCAAAAATATATTGTCCTTAATTTTCTGTGATTTATATTTTGCTTAGGTATTCTGTGTTTTTCAGTTTATATTTTGCTTATTCTTTATTTAAGCTTCAGTGGTCACTGTACTTTGTAGTTCTACAATTACAGACTCCATCTGTTTCTCTTCATACAGTACTTTGTTAGTCCCCTTCACTCTGTTTGCTGATGGCCAGATCACCACAGATCAGGTACTATTTGGGTGGTGGATCATTCTTAGTCTAGATTCTTAGTCCTGCAGTGACACTGATGTGATGCTGGATTTTTAAAATGGTGTTCACTCACTGTCACTTTATTAGAAACATTCACCTTATTGCTCCACCTTGTAGAGGTAAAGTCAGAGACAGTAACTCATGTGTTGTTGCACAGTTTGTGTTAGTCATCTTATCCTCACAGGATGCTGCATACAGGATGCTGGTTGCTAGACTTTTTTGGCTGATGGACTATTTTCAATCCAGCAGTGACAATGAGGTGGTTTAAAACTCCAGCAGCACTACTGTGTCTGAGCAGAGAATGATCCACCACCCAAATAGTACCTGATCTGTGATGGTCCTGTGGGGGTCCTGACCTTTACAGAACAGAGTAGAGGAGACTAACAAAGTATGTAAAAAACAGATTGACTACAGTCTGTAATTGTAGAACTACAAAGTGTAGTGACCACTAAAACTTAAATATCGAGTAAGTAGAATATAAACTGAAAAATACAGAATGCTTAAGGCATTTGCATAGTATTGTAGTCTATTACATTATTATCAAAGTTGGTTGAAAATATAATGTATATAATATACTAAATATTAAAGTGTAATATTAAATGTTAAACAACTCTAACCACATATATTTTCTAGATTACATATTTAATGTAAATTTCTCTACTGTAAAGAAGAATCCAAATGTGTGTGTATGAAAAATTAACATTTATGACATTTATTTTTTAAATTTGGGAAAAATAAAGTGCTGTTTATTGATATTATTAGGAGCTTTCGCACCGGAGTGCGAGTTCATAGAGCTCTGCCCCCATTCTTGCGTGTTTGCAGCACAGGAATTGGAAATCTGAGTGATGTATGTTTCCGGTGAATGAGTGTAGTTCTACAAGGAGCTTCTTGGTGTGTAGCTCCTCCCTAATTACTCCCTAGAATTGTTTGGAGTGAATGTGGCTATCAGTGTTATACTCTTTGTTATACTCTTTCTAATCTGTTAGTTTATTTAGAAATTTTCCTTTCATGTAGCCATACATCGATTCAATTTATTTGAAAATTACGGCAATGACACATGGTTATTGCTCTTGTCTCGCAACTCCAGGGATCCCAGATTCAATCTCGAACCCATGTCCTCCCAGTATTCAAGTGGGTTTTCTCTCAGTACTCTGGTCCAAATAGTCCAAATACATTCATTAGGTTAACTGGCCTCACAGTGCCTAGTTACATTTTATGTTGCCTTTCCCAAGTCCAGATGAAATGGGAAGGTTGCATCAAGAAGCCTTGCATGCAGATCAGATTTGCTGTGGTGAACCCGAGGAGGAGCAGTCTTTGATGCAGAAGGAGTTTATTAAACAGAAACTGACAGAGAACTGAAAGTTCAGTTAACTGTAGGACACATTGGACACCCTACTGAGAATAATTCAGTTTAAACCTATAGTGTGCGTTGAACAGCTGGCAGCGTGTCACTGTATGGAGGGTAGCAGCAGGACTAGCAGTGAAGATAGCTGGCGGAATGCAGCAGTATTTTCAGTAGTGTAAACAGCAGTGAAACAGCATGAACGACTGCATACAGCAAAGAAATCTCAATTTCCCGCCACACCATCTATCTGCATGGGAAGAGAACAATGAAAAACACAACAATAAAACACTTTGTAGTGTGTACAAAGGTGGCAGCACACTTAGTACTTCTAATCACTTCAAAGTAACGCTCTAACAAGTGTGCATATGGGAATGCCTCTGGTTCTGGTCAATTTATCGGTATTTACAACAACGTGCTTCCCTGTTAGTCTGTTTCTCAGGTCAAGTTTGACTCAGCAGGTGGCAGATTATGCTGTGTATGGCTCAGTAGTTGTGCCCCAAAATCTCTAACCTCAGCTGGGTGGTCAAACACTCTTATTTAGACGCACCAGGCTTGTGTAGGAGCATATCACCTTAGCCTGCCTCTCACACATGGCTTCCACCCACTCCTGGGCTTTGCAAAAGACACCTTAACAGTGGTGTTTGATGTAAAGGTTACACTGGAGGAAGCCCTGACAGTCACTTGGGGAACCCTCATATTTGGATGGCTTGGCTGTGTCTAAACTGGTAGGGATGTAAAGGCCCTGGAGGGCACAGTGGGTAGCACCTCAAGGCATTCGGCCAACTGCTGCACTGCCTGATTTATTATGGTTTTGTAGGGGCCGCTGCTGAATCTGGTTCTGCTGGGCTGCAAGAACTCCAGAGTGGGACCCACACCAGCACCTTCTCTACCCTCTGCAGAGCCTTCAGTTGGGCTTAGTATTCTGTTATGACTCTGGCATGAGGTGCAGAGATTCTGGTGCGGGTTGAATTTATGCAACAGAAATTGAAAGAGAACTGAACACTCTTTACTGTAGCTAGTATAACTAGTACCCAAATGCTTGCAACATGCAGCAGTATTGTGGGCAGCAGAGTGGGACTGGTGGCATAGATAGCTGTGACAGCATGCAGCATAGATAACAATCTAAACTGCAGCAGCAGTAATTACAGTCTTGACTCAGTTCTGAGCTTTCTCGTCTTAGGTTGATTAGGTGCAGGTGTTACGATGCTGGATTATTTAGAGGCAATGGAACTGATCTCAATAGAGATTGTGGAACTGGAGCATTACGTCCAGCAGAGCCATGCTGAGGCTTAGTTGATGTTACAATAACAACATTGCTGAGTTGGTCCAGATTTTGTTAGTTTAATATGTATCTTATTTAATGTAATGGTAAGACTATGAAAATGGAAAATTTATATTGATGTATTTCTGAAGCTGAATACTGTCCTTCTATTTAGTTCTGACACAAATACCGAACAAGTTTTTTTTATAAATTAAAACAACTAAAATACACTCGTTGACAAAAATAACTCGCCAAGAAGGAGTTTTTGTAATCAAATTAAACTGACGTATGAATGTAATGATGATAAATGTAAGTGATTACAATATTAGAGCGAAAGGATACATTTCTTGGGAAAATAGTACAATTGAAAGGAGGCTCTAGATATTCTCTTAGGCTGTCTCTAGCCTGGACACAAGATGTGATGTGGATGGGTATTGGAGGTGAACAGGTATCCTGTGGCACATTGGCCCACAGATGTTCCAGCTGGGCCTGTAGATCCTCATCCATCATACCAATAGTTGGGGCAGTATGTCCCTCCACAGCAAAGGCAGGATTGAAGCACTCACCATGAGACCTCCATACTCAAACCTGACCATCATCAGATCCTATCTTTTAAGTGTTTTGCAGCCATGAAATGCAGGAATAGATGTATATAAACAAATTAAATGCAGATGACTAGACAAAACATGAAGCATCTTGGGCTTGTTGTGTCTGTGATGTTTTTTTATGTGCATTTTCCATAATGTCCCAGCGTTTTCTGATTTGAGGGTGTAGGTTGACTGCAATTTCTCACATTATATTAGACATGCTTCACTTTGACAGCAGGGCATCACTGTATATCTCCATATTTTTTATCAGAGCCCATTAAGATATTGTGACATTGTCGAATATAAAGTTAATGTATTAGTATATTGCTTTCGAAATGCCTGTACTAAACATCTGTTCTCTGCCTGTCATTAAAGCTTCCTGAGAGACCACAGGGGGAAGCTAATAAGCCAGAGCCTGAGGAGAAGCAAAGTAAAACAAATCAGCTGAAGAAGATTTTTAAGGAATATGGTGCTGTTGGTGTGTCATTTCACATTGGAATATCCCTAATTTCCCTTGGAATTACTTATGTTGCTCTGTCAAGGTGATACAGTTATCTCTTTGTACTTATAATGTTATAATGTCAGATGGTCGCCTGCACAAGTATGCCAAACAATACATTTTTCCAAAGATTATTTATTGGATTTAAACATGCTTATTGTTGTGTGTAATATTCAGCAAATAATTCACAAATTTGTTAGTAGTTTGACTCTCTGTAAAGAAACTGTTTAGTAGGGGTTTTAAATTAAGTATGTCTTGGCGTACGTGTCAAGTCAAGTCAGATCTATTTATATAGCACTTTTTACAATGGAGCATTGTCTCAAAGCAACTTTACAAGTTTAGATTATCTCCTAATAACTACGTCCATTCCCAAATTGAGCAAGCCTAGGGCGACAGTGGAAAGGAAAAACTCCCTGAGTGTTATAGGAAGAAACCTTGGGAGGACCAAGACTCAAAAAGGGACCCAACCTCCTTGGGTGGCGTAGATGATAAATCTAAGAGCGAAACTAAAGTCATGGAGTCAAAGTTCGAATAAAATGTGAAGTATGCACATCGGCATTAAGTGGCCCGGGTATGGTAGGGCTGGAGCTGATGACGGAAGCAGCTTGAGTGGAGCTGCAGCGGATGAACATCATGTGTGGGGCTGGAACTGGCACAGAAACATAGCTACAAATGTGTGTTGCAGTTGAAACACCAGCAATGGGTGTGCTTCAGGTAGCCAAACGTAAATAAGGGGTGTCTTGTTGCTTATGGACTTGTGGTAGTCTATAGTGCAACTACATGTATCAGGTATAATTCTGAAATTGAACTAATGCCTAATCCAATCTCAGATTTGGGGAAAAGGCCAAATTAGCAAGTTTTGTATGACATTCTCAAACAATTTCAACTGATAAATATTCCACTATATTTGGATTGATATTATATTTTAAGTTTATTTGTAGTTAAAATGTGTATTCTTAAATAATGTTTGTTTCTATCCAGTGGGATCGACATGACTGCTGTTCTCTGTAAACTGGGATTCAGTGAATCTGTGGTTCAGTCGAAGATGGCTGCAGGTACTAGCACATTTGTGCTAGCGTATGCTGTTCACAAGCTCTTTGCTCCAGTTCGGATCAGTATCACTATTGTGTCTGTACCACTCATGGTACGATTTCTCAGGAAGATTGGATACTTCAAACCTGCCTAAGTCTGTAAACAATGTAACACCACTGAATGTGCTTTAGTGTATGAAATTTTATTATTTAAGTATTCTATCTACGGGTATAGCACAGAAGATCAGTTTCAACTTTGATTGTTTAAATGTGTATCATTTTCCCGAATGTACAACTCTGAACAGGTGGGGAAAAAGTTTACACATACAGCCTTATATAGAGAGCACAACATTTATAATTATGATGTTGGATATCATGGATTTAAAGGATATCTTGGGTGTTTAGATTTAGAAGTGATAACAATCCAGCACTAAGTTGCATGATGAAATTCAGACAATTGGTATGGACTTTGTACATACTTCCAATGGACTTTGTACATACTTCAAACTTCAAAACCTGAAAATACAAATTATATTACAATACTCACATCCCTCAAACTGTGCATTAGGCTGAAACATTTCTATTTCTCTTACATTCTGATATGACTTACTAAGTAGTTGAAACTAAATTTTATAACAAAGACGTTAGAGCAAAATAAGCATATACTGGACTGCACTGTTTATTCTACTTTTGGTGACACAAAATGTAATAAAAAATGTAGTTTTCTGCTCTGTTTCTGCTCTCTTTCCTGTTCAGCATTTCAGGGGGTACACATCCCAAGAGAACCCAAGGCACAGGCATGTGCCTTGGATGGTACAACAGTTCTTTGCAGGGCCAGTAGGAGTCGTTCTTGCAGTGCTAGAGTATGACCCCTGACATTCCTCACCTCCCTCTGACACAGTCAAATGTGTATGCATGTCAAAATTCAGACCAGAAGAGCAGGGGAATCAAACCCCTGCCCCTGTAGTGGTGGGCTAGCATACCAGATTGTTGCCCCACCCGAGCACCACAGAATGGAAATTTTAAAATGAATGAAATCACAACACAACTGTCACTGCCTAGTTGCCAACAAACTGTACAGGTTATGTACATTTGTACTGACTTGGTTGTTCAATAAATCATTACTTGATAAATACAATGTTCAATGAGCAATTTGTAAAAATATCTGAAAAGGTAATAGAGCCCGACCACTTCCTCGATGTATATCGATATGAGCTAACTGCAGATAAATCAGTGTCCATGTATATAAAGGCTGATAACTTATCATTAAAAGAGAAATGCAGAGATGGAACATGGATCCTTCATGTTAGAAGTACAGGTATGCGGTGTTATGTTCTGTGAACCAGGATGTTGACCAGACATTACCATAGTCACAGTCTTTTCATGGTAGTGTAATGTAAATATAGAGGTTATTTGCACAAGACAACTGTGAACAATACATAAATATGTCAGAGATAACGCTTAAAACACAAGTGGAACAAACATTAATAAATTACAAAAAAGCCTCTAAATACATCAACCACATTAGTACAGTCTGTAGTCCAATTGTGAGCTAGCAAGCTCACGTTTGAGAGCTCAAAATCTTGGGGGAAAAATTAAGTCAACTCTGGATAGAACTGCTTCTGCAATAGCACAACAGTTATTTCTGTCCAGAGTTGCATTAATTTTTCCCCAAGATCTTGTATTGATGAATGTAGCTTTGGACCACTGCGCAAAGTCTTCTCCAGCACATCCCAAAGCTTCTCAATAGAGTTCAGGTCTGGCCAATGCGGCGAGGTGACCAAGCCTACAGCAGGTTATGGTCGCTGAACTGCTGGCTGTCCAAGTGGTGCTCTGAAAACAACGTGGGCTTTATAGACAACTGGACAGCCTTTGAGGGTAAGCCTGGCCTTTTAGGATGGGACGGTGTCCATCCCACTCGGGAGGGTTGGGGGGTGCTGCTCTAATCTCCTGCAACATTGCCCATAGTCTTATGGCCCGATTGGTTAGGGGCTCTGACTATCCAGAGCAGGGGTCAGGGGGGTGGTCAGCAGGACAGACCGGCTTTTAACCAACCTGGTCTGCTGGGTAGCCCTTTTGAACCGTCACCCAGAACCCACATTATTTTCCCTGACCCTCACTATCTGAACTTTTCACCCTTATCACTTCAACCCTCCTTCTTCCCTGCTCCCTACTCCTTATTCATTCTTGCCCTTCTCTTCCCTTTCCCGATACCCCTATCTTTCATATTCCCTCTCCTCATTTACCTCTTTCCTCCCCCCATGCTTTTCTTTTACTATTCCCCATCACAGCTTTCTCCCCCCCCCTTCCTCATTTTCCCCTTACCGCCTCGCTTTGGTCTTTTGTCCTCCTCTCCCCTCTTATTTCTTTCTATTCCTTCTCTCCGTGTTTTTTCCCCTTTTCTCCCCCCATTCTTACTCCTCCTTTCCTACCTCCCTCCTTCCTTACCCCTTTCTTTCCTTCCATCTTTCTTCCCTATACGCTTTCCTTCGGTCTTCCTATCCAGAGCAGGGGTCAGGCAGCAGACAGATCGGCTTAGCCAACTGTCTGCTGGTAGCCATGCACCGTCACCCAAACCCACATTATTGAAACTGTGTCTGTTACCCGCATCTGCCCTAAACGTAAACGATTTCAAAAAGTCTGTTTTAATAACCTCATTAGTATAAACACAGATAGCTGCCAAAGAAATAACAACATTAGACTAAAGCTAGGATTTAGTCTAGTAAAGGATTACTTAACATTAGATCACCTACAAACAAAGCAGTAATTGTAAATGAAATGATCACTGATAAACGCTTACACGCAAGTCTCACTGAGACTTGGATTAGACCTGATGAATATTTAGCCTTAAATGAAGCCTAACCTCCTGGATACAGTCATGCTAGTCGCCCTCGTCCCAATGGTCGGGGGGGAGGCATAGCCACAATTTTTGACAAAGAGTTAGGTGTTACAGCTAAATTCCATTACAAGGCTAATTCTTTTGAAATACTAATTCTTAATGTGACTGATCCATCGTTATGGAAGTCAAAACCACACTCTTTTCAGCTTATCACTATTTACCGCCCTCCTGGTCCCTATTCAGAATTTCTTCAGGAATTTGCTAACTTTCTTTCCTGCTTACTACTGTCAACAGATAAGGCTTTAATTGTAGGTGATTTCAATATTCACTTTGACAATGAGCAGGATCCACTTAAAATTGCTTTCGAGTCCATCTTAGAATCCATGGGTATCACTCCAGAATGTGATGGGACCAAACCCAACGCGTTGTAATCATACTTAGATCTAATATTTAACATTTGGTATCAATATAGATAACCTTGATGTTTTCCCGCAAAGTGATTCGATTTCAGATCACTAATCTTTTAGTATTTGAGCTATCTCTAATAAATAAAATCCTTCTGCCTCGTTATCACACCAAGCGCACTATCACATCTGCTTACTCCAGCTGCGTTATTAAAAACCTACCAGACTTAAAAATTTATACACACCTACGGAGATAAATCATTCTTGAGTGTGTAAATGAAGCAATTAGAATGTTGTGCTTCGCTCAACCCTGGACACGACTGCCCCTGCTAGGGTCAAACGTATTAGGGAAAAAAAAAGGCTTTAGCACCATGGTATAATGACCACACCCGTACCTTAAAGCAAATAACACGGCATTTAGAGCGCAAGTGGAGACATAGTAAATTGAGGTGTTTAAGTTGCTTGGAGGGACAGCATGGCAGAGTACAGCATGCCCTCACTAAAGCTAAAGCTGCATACTTCTCTTCAATCATAGAGGAAAAATAAGAATAATCCAAGATTTCTCTTTAATACAGTCTCCAAATTAACAAAAAACCCCACAGAAAGTGACTCTCCCATTCTGTGTAATTTTAACAGTAATGATTTTCATGACTTTCTTAATGATAAGTTAGAAAACATTCGGCATAAAACTCAATGCTCATACAATCATCCAAACTGTTCAGCAACCTTTCAGATACCGCACTAGTGAAGACATCTGTTCAATTAGCCGTTAAATCAGATTAGAATCTTTTACCCCCAATTACTAATACTGAACTATCCGCACTGATCAACTCGTCTAAGTCATCAACATGTTTGTTAGATTTTTTTTTTTTTCCAATTCCTACACGTATACTCAAACAAGTATTACCTAGTGTTATAGAGCCAGTGTTAGTTATTTTAAATTCATCCCTTACCTTAGGTTATGTGCCCGAATCCTTTAAGTCTGCCGTTATCAAACCACTGATTAAAAAAGCCAATCTTGACCCTTGGTGTGATATCTAATTATAGACCAATTTCAAATCTACCGTTTCTGTCCAAAATCTTTAGAAAAAGCCGTCTATCCAGCAGCTCTGTATGTAGTCACATCCAAATGGAATGAAAATTTATGAAACATTTCCGTCCTGGCTTCAGGCCCATCATAGTACTGAAACAGCATTACTTAGGGTACTAAATGACTTGTGTAATGTCCTCAGATAAGGGATGTGTTTCTTTTCTTGTTCTGTTAGATTTAAGTGCAGCATTTGACCACTATAGATCATGATGTTTTACGAAAACAGACTAGAACATACTGTAGGTATTAAGGATCAGCACTTTCTTGGTTTAAATCCTACTTAACTGACCGGTACCAGTTTGTTCATATAAAATAATCTAAGATCTAAGCTCTCAAAAAGTGAAGTATGGCGTGCCTCAGGGGTCAGTGCTTGGCCCGCTTGTTATTCTCTCTGTACATGCTGCCACTAGGCTCAGTTATTCGTAAACATGGCATTAATTTCCACTGCTATGCAGATGATACACAGCTTTATTACATATCAGCCAAAACTAATGGACAGCCTTACAATCAACAAAATCGAGGACTGTGTAAAGGAAATAAAAGATGGATGTTATTTAATTTTCTCTTACTAACTCAGAATAAAAACTGAGGGGCTATTAGTGGGACCCAAGGCTGTGAGAGACAGGTTAGCTACATCTATACCTAAATCTAGATGGCTGTCCAGTATTGCCCAGTCCGTCTGTAAAAAAACTGAGGGGTCAGGTCACATTTGATTTCAAGATCTCTCTTGGATGCGCACATTAGCAGCATCACTCGGAATGCTTTCTTTCAATTACGTAAGTATCGCTAAACTTAGAAATATCCTCTTTTTAATGATGCAGAAAAACTTGTTCATGCGTTTATAAACCTCAAGGTTGGATTACTGTAACGCCTCTTTACTTACTGGATGCTCTAGTAAATCTATAAATAAACTTCAGTTAGTTCAGAATGCAGCTGCCCGAGTGCTACTCGAACTAGAAAATTTGATCATATCACTCCTGTTCTATCATCACTGCACTGGTTACCAGTCAAAATCCGCATTGATTACAAAAATACTTCTTATAAACTTATAAAGCTCTACATGGCCTGGCCCCACATTATCTGAGTTGACCTCTTAGAGTTTTACAATCCAACTCGTCTTACTTCGTTCGCAGGGTTGCAGGCAGCACTTCTTTTAGTTCCTAGAATTAAAAAAGTCACAGCAGGGGGAAAGGCTTTCTCATTACATGGCCCCCAACTATGGAATAAAACTTCCCACTTTCGTTCAAGATTCAGGGACACCCTCCAAAGTTTTTAAGTCTAGGCTAAAGACATACTTATTTTTATGCAGGCTTTTGACTAGATTTAGGGACCAGGTTGCATGGTTTGGGTTGCTGGGGCCGGGAGTCTGGAGTCAATGTCTGGCCTGCCTGCCTTGTCCGCTAGCCGGGAGTTTTTGAGTGTTTTCGGGGGAGTGGGCGATCTGGCTGGAACTCGGCTTGGGTCCTCGTGATCTTGACTCATGCATCCTTGCCTTAGAATAAGGGCAGAGCTGGGGGTTCATAGTCAAAGAGTCTTATGGTGATCAGAGACGTTTTGGGTTGCTGTCTTCTGCCGCTCGTGGGGGTTGCCAATGTCTCATGTGATCCCTCTTGGCTGTGTTTCCTACCAGTTCTCCTCTTTCTAGCTTTCTAGCTATGCTGCTATAGCTAATGCTAATGATGGGGGGGTCTCATGCTACACTTGGCATCAGTGATTGGACATGGCATCAGTGATTGTTAATAAAACTGTGCTCTTAATCAATAACTAATTAATACATTTTCTGTTTTCTCTCCGAGCTGTGTTCCGGCAGTTTCCGGCCCCACACATGATGTACATCTGATGGAGCTCCACTGTGCATAATTCACATTTTATTCGACCATGACTCCATGACTTTAGTTTCGCTCTTCGATTTATCATCTATCCCGGGGCCACTTAATGTCGATGTGAATACTTCACATTTTATTCGACCATGACTCCATGACTTTAGTTTCGCTCTTAGATTTATCATCATACCCCGGCCACTTAATGTCGATGTGAATACTTCACATTCTATTCAAACTTTGACTCCATGACTTTAGTTCGCTCTTAGATTTATCATCTACGCCGCCCAAGGAGGTTGGGTCCCTTTTTGAGTCTTGGTCCTCCCAAGGTTTCTTCCTAGAATAGGGGAGTTTTTTTCTTTGCCACTGTCGCCCTAGGCTTGCTCAATTTGAGATTGGACGTAGTTATTAGGAGATAATCTAAACTTGTAAAGTTGCTTTGAGACAATGCTCCATTGTAAAAAGCGCTATATAAATAAATCTGACTTGACTTGACTTGACTCTGTGGTGGCCAATCCATGTGTGAAAATGATGTCTCATGAACCACTTAACCTCTCTTTCACAATTTCACCCTTCTGAAACAGATGAACATCTTTCCACTACCACAGAATGTGTCTTTCGACATGGTTAAATAACTTGTTGCCAGCTAAAACATAATCACCAACGCATTTGGTGATTATCCGATGGGAGGCTCTTTTTTTAAACTAATTAACTATTTGCTTAGTTAAATCCAGGTGATGACCTTTTTTTAGCCAGGCAGTGTATAATTAACTCTCAGTCTCTTTACTAGAACACAACCAGAAAATACAGGACATTTGTATGCAGTATTAAATATTGAAAAATCTGAAACAGTTTCTATAGGCTACAGTGGCAAGTATTTAGTGTTACCTCCTCTTACACTTCGCAATAGCAGCATCTGGCAGCTTCATCTGGATGCCAAGTTGAGTCTTCTGCAGTCCAAAGAAGCTTGATCAGAAATTCTGTTTTTGGAAGGATAGCAGACAAGAAACCACTTTGTTGGAAGGGAAACAGGGCGAAAAGGCTAAGACATGCTAAATCTCACAAAGATTGGACTGAAGATTAGTGTAAAAATTCTATCCAAGTTTGAAATTGTTTAGGTCCAACCGTCGACAATGTGTTATATATGGTCATTATACCCATTCATAAACAAAAAATCTCATGGTGGCCTAATTGGCTTTTGCACAGTACTGCATCTCAGTACAAAATCACACTCCTGGGCAAAAAATAGGCCAAACCCAAAACTCCAAAATATTAATCCTTTGATAGTCTCAACAGCACATATGTGGTAAGAAAATTGGCAAGAATTAAAGAAAAAAAATAAAATAACTTTAAACTTTTGAACAGCTTTTTACAGAAAGAAGAGTCAGTGTTGCTCCACTCAGTGGTAATGGCTTCAAACTGGTGATGAGTAATTAAATGTTTCCCTGTTAGTGTTTAATGTGAGATCAAATATTCAATATTGGATTCAAAGCTGGACTCTGACCAGGACAAGAAAGAGGTGGAACCAGTTTTCAAGCCACTTGGTGGTCTTTACAATGTCAGAGTCTTGTTGAAAAACTAGAAAGTGCAGTTTCTGCAGTAACTGCGAGTGTGTTTTGTGGCGTTGCGTGCCCCCAGCGACGGTCATCAGGGACCGAGTATATAGGTCGAAAGCCGACTGTAGTCATTATAGTCACCTCAGGGTATGACATGTTACGTCAGATTGCACCCGGGACTAAGCCTGCCAAATTTCGTGGCCGTAGGTCGAAAACTGAGTGAGTTACGGTCATTGGCCCCCTTAGGAGCCCCAGTGCCCAGCCATGGTCCTCATATGCCCCATGGGCATCACAAGTCACGTCAGATTGCACCCGGGACCAAGCCTGCCGAATTTTGCGTTCGTGGGTCGAAAGCTGACTGAGTTACGATCATGGGCCCGCCAGGGGCCCCAGTGCCCTGCTGGGGTCCACAGGGGCCCCATGGGCATCACGTCACCTCAGACAGCACGCAGGACCACTCCTGCCAAATTTCGTGGTCATAAATCAATAACTGACTGAGTTACGGTCATTGGCCCACCAGGGATCCCAGTGCCCTACCGGGGTCCACACGGGCCCCATGGGCATCACGTCACCTCAGATTTCACCTGGGACCAAGCCTGCCAAATTTTGTGGCCGTAGGTCGAAAACTGAGTGAGTTATGGTCTTTGGCTTACTAGGGGCCTCAATGCCCAGCCGGGGTCCACAGGGGCCCCATGGGCATCACATGTCACCTCAGATTTTATCCGGGACCAAGCCTGCCCAATTTTGTGGCCATAGGTCGAAAACTGACTGAATTACGGTCATTGCCATACCAGGGGCTCCAGTGCTCAGCCGGGGTTCTCTGGAGTGGTATGGGCATCACATGTCACCTCAGATTGCACCCGGGACCAAGGCTGCTGAATTTTTTGGCAATAGGTTGAAAACTGACTGAGTTGCTGTCATTGGCTCGCAAGGGGCCCCAGTGCCCAGCTGGGGTCCACAGGGGTCCCATGGGCATCACATGTCACCTTAGATTGCACCCGGGACCAAGCCTGACAAATTTCATGGCTGTAGGGCGAAAACTGTCCTGCCAGGTATCTCTGTGCCCTCTGTGTTACTATGCAAGCAATGTAACTTCTTACTCCAGACTTAGGAAGTATGCAAGTCCGAAGTTGGCGTACTTGGTATTGAGCAACGGCCGTAGTGTCATCTTTACTGCATTAAATATTAATCTGTATATATTATTCTTTCATGCCGCTTTAGTAAAGCCATGTAGTAATTGTCATTTACATAAGAGCTATCTGGCCCTTTAAGAGTGTAGGAGGGAGCTAGTGTGTAGTGAACAGTAGTGGATTGACCGTTACCAGCTGTGCTGAGTTTGCATGTTTTACTCTGTGCTCGTGTGGATTACAAGTGACATTCGTGTTTAACCCGACTTAAAGGTTTGGACTGTTTAATTAATTACGATATTGTACAATGATGATCAAGCCTTCATATAAAACATATTGATGCAAATCTAAGTTCAAAGAATCCGTCCGATCTGCTCTCCGTGTGTGGGCGTGGCCTGCCTGTGTATTTGAATCGAAAAGAACTGAGCCCTGTCTGTGCTCTGCCTTCTTTCAAGTGAGAGCTCTCAAACAAACGCTCATAACTGGAGAAGTAATTTGTTGAACGACGAGATATTTGGATGTGCCATGAAGGGGAAGTATCTCTACCATTTGAAATTTAAATGGAGTTTCTAGGTGAAAGTATAATGATTTTACACACGTTTGTTCCGCGAAAAGACTGAGTGAAAGTCCGTGTTTCAAGCAGTTTTGGACCTCTCAAAAAATGGTCATAACTTGAAAAATATGTAACCAATCAATTATCTGAAAACTTTGTGTGAGAGAGGACCCCTTACAGATCGCTACTACTGTATAAAAGATGATGTGGATTGACGAAAAAGCCTCAAAGTTATGACAGGTTAAACACAAATTAAACTTTGAAAAAAGGCGCCTCGCAGTTCCGAAAATTAACACGGCTGTCAATGAGGGAAGTTTTAGTCCCTAGTCCCGAACAAATCGTCATAACTCGAAAAATGATTTGTATAGCGATGCAATCTTTTGATGAATTATGAAGGGGAAGTATCTCTACCATTTGCAGTTTAAATGGAGTTTCTAGGTGAAAGTATCAGGATGTTAGAGAAGTTTGTTCAGTGAAAAAGTGAATTAATCGATTTTCCCTGAAATCTACAGTGCACACTCTAGCTTCTGCCCTATTCAGTGAATGGAGTGATTTTTAAAAAGTGATAGAAAGTGATCAAAGAGTGTTATCTATCCGAAAGTTGAGATGATGGGTCTCGGTGAGCCCAGGTCCGACCATGCCGAGTTTGGTGTTTGTAGCTCAAAAATTGACCGAGTTACGGCAGTTTTAAAAAAATCCCATTCAAGTGAATGGGACTTTTTTTGCACAAATGCGAGTGTAGCGTGCGAATGCAACAACATTTCTCTTAGCTATGAACAAGCACACTTCTCCGGAACATGCCGGACGTTTTGGTGTTTGTCCCGTGTCGATATCTCGAAAACTGTAGGAGGAGATACGTACCGAAAATCAGGTGTAAAACTAAAAATCGAAGAACAATTAGAAGGTTCAGTTCCTGCAGAAACTGCGAGTGTGTTGCAGCGGTGCGTGTCCCCGGCGACGTGCATCAGGGACCGAGTATGTAGGTCGAAATCCGACTGTAGTCATTGTAGTCACCTCAGGGTATGACATGTTACCTCAGATTGCACCCGGGACCAAGCCTGCTGAATTTTGTGGCCATAGGTCGAAAACTTAGTGAGTTACGGTCATTGGCCCCCTTAGGAGCCCCAGTGCCCAGCCATGGTCCTCATATGCCCCATGGGCATGACATGTCACGTCAGATTGCACCCGGGACCAAGCCTGCTGAATTTTGTGGCCGTAGGTCGAAAACTGACTGAGTTACGGTCATTGGCCCGCCAGGGGCCCCAGTGCCCTGCTGGGGTCCACAGGGGCCCCATGGGCATCACATGTCACCTCAGATAGCACGCAGGATCAAACCTGCCAAATTTCGTGGTCATAAATCAATAACTGACTGAGTTACGGTCATTAGCCCACCAGGGACCCCAGTGCCCTACTTGGGTCCACAGGGGCCCCATGGGCATCACATGTCACCTCAGATTTCACCCTAGACCCACCCTGCCAAATTTTTTGTGGCCGTAGGTCGAAACTGACTGAGGTAGGGTCTTTGGCCTACTAGGGGCCCCAATGCCCCAGCCGGGGGTTCCACAGGGGCCCCATGGGCATCACATGTCACCTCAGACTTCACCCTAGACCAAGGCTGCCAAATTTGTGTGGTCGTAGGTCGAAACTGATTGAGTTTCGGTCATTGGCTCGGCAGGGGCCCCTGTGGCTTTGCCGGGGTCCACAGGGGCCCCATGGGCATCACAATGTCACCTCGATTCTTTCACCCCCGGGACCAAGCCTTGCCCAATTTTGTGTGGCCGTAGGTCGAAAACTGACGTGAGTTACAAGTCCATTGCCATTACCAGGGGCCCCAGTGCCCAGCCGGGGTTCTCTGGGGCAATTATGGGCATCACATGTCACCTCAGATTGCACCCGTGGACCAAGGCTGCTGAAATTTTTTGGGCAATAGGTTTGAAAACTGACTGAGTTGCTGTCCGTTGGCCCGCAAGGGGCCCCAGTGCCCAGCCGGGGTCCACAGGGTCCCATGGGCATCACATGTCACCTTAGATTGCACCCGGAGACCAAGCCTGACAAATTTCATGGCTGTAGGGCGAAAACTGTCCTGCCAGGTATCTCTGTGCCCTCTGTGTTACTATGCAAGCAATGTAACTTCTTACTCCAGACTTAGGAAGTATGCAAGTCCGAAGTTGGCGTACTTGGTATTGAGCAACGGCCGTAGTGTCATCTTTACTGCATTAAATATTAATCTGTATATATTATTCTTTCATGCCGATTTAGTAAAGCCATGTAGTAATTGTCATGTAATGCGATTTACATAAGATCTATCTGGCCTTTTAAGAGTGTAGGAGGGAGCTAGTGTGTAGTGAACAGTAGTGGATTGACCGTTTCCAGCTGTGCGTGAGTTTGCATGTTTTACTCTGTGCTCGTGTGGATTACAAGTGACATTCGTGTTTAACCCGACTTAGAGGTTTGGACTGTTTAATTAATTACAATATTTGTACAGTAATGATGAAGCCTTCATATTAAATTATGAAGGGGAAGTATCTCTACCATTTGCAGTTTAAATGGAGTTTCTTGGTGAAAGTATCAGGATGTTAGAGAAGTTTGTTCAGTGAAAAAGTGAATCAATCGATTTTCCCTGAAATCTACAGTGCACACCGAAAGTTGAGATGTTGGGTCTCGGTGAGCCCAGGTCCCACCATGCAGAGTTTGGTGTTTGTAGCTCAAAAATTGACCGAGTTATGGGAGTTTAAAAAAAATCCCATTCAAGTGAATGGGACTTTTTTTTGCACAAATGCGAGTGTAGCGTACGAATGCAACAACATTTCTCTTAGCTATGAACAAGCACACTTCTCCCGAACGTTTTGGTCTTTGTCCCGTGTCGATATCTCGAAAACTGTAGGAGGAGATACGTACCGAAAATCAGGTGGAAAACTAAAAGTCGAAGAACAATAGTGTGAATTTGGCTAACAGGTTTTGAAGCCTTTTTTGTCTTTGAGATTGTTAGGGTTCGCCATCGTAAAAGTGATGGCGAACCGTCAAAACTAAATAAGAAGGATTGGGACCCAAATGCAGTTAGCTCCAGATGGTATTGATGAACTGAAATGAAATAAAGTAAATAAACTGAATTAAATAAATACAAATAAATAATAAAGAAAGAGTGGCGCGCACACAGAGACGTCACTCTTTCTTTGTTATTTATTTATTTGTATTTATTTATTCGCTACCCGGGTCACGGCTGGCATTTGGGGGGCCATTCAGTGACTTTGGCCAAGTCACTGATGATTTTTTCTATCTAGACCCTTCCAAATTGCCCAGCCCTTCCCACCGTAACCGCCGGCGTTCTTCTGGGTTTCAGATGGGCTATCAATCTGGATCCCCAGCCACTTGTTCCTGCCCCTGCTTCTGCCACAATTTTTAACATCGTCCAAGGTTCTAGGAGCGTGCAGGAATATGTGGCTGGATTTCTGGCCCTAGCCGCTGATTGTGGCTTGGAGGGACCGGTCCTCATCGACCCATTTAGGAAGGGGCTTGATGAGGTAGTGGACATCAAGTTGCGCTCCCTACCACCTGCCTCTTCCTTTGGTCACCTGGTCGGGCTGGCCGGTTTGGCGGAGGCCCGCCTCGAGCAGCGTGAGGAGAAGAGGCGGGAGCTTAACTACAGCTTGAGTTCACCCGGTCCCCTGCCAGGGTATATAGTGCCGCCTAGCCCCGTTCACGAGTGTACTACATGCTCCAGCTGTGAGAGAGAGTGCACAGCGCCACCCAGCGGTGAACCTGGGCTCGCCGCGCACTTCAGCTCCGCACTAGGGCAGTTAGACCCCATGCCTGAGCGTATGGCGCCCCCTAGCCCTGTACCTGGGCCCGCCACGTTTGTAAGCGCCGTGTTTTAGAAGTCAGTCTTCGCGGTTGGACATTTAGCACCGCCTGGCCTATTGCGCCCACAAGCCCCGTGTATGAGCACCCTGGCTCCACGGAGAGGCTTATAGCGCCGCCTAGCCCCGTTCACGAGTGCGCTGAGCTGCCAAGCTCTAGTAATGAGCACTCAGCCCCCTCCAGTGGTGACCCGGGGCTCGCTGCGCTTTCATGCTCCGCACCAGGGCAATCAGACCCTGTGCCTGATCCTATGACGCCCCATGGTCCTGTACCTGGTCCCGCCGCGCATGTTGGTCCCGTGTTAGAGCTGTTAGTCTCCACGGTTGGACTGTTAGTGCCACCTGGCCCCGTGGAGACTAACAGCTCTAACACGGGACCAACATGCGCGGCGGGACCAGGTACAGGACCATGGGGCGTCATAGGATCAGGATCAGGTCATAGGACCGTGTTAGAGCTGTTAGTCTCCACGGTTGGACTGTTAGTGCCACCTGGCCCCGTACAGGAGCCCATTATGCCTCCTAGCCCCGCGTCTGAGCTACAAAGCTCCATGCCTGGGGATTATGCCGCCAACCCCTGCGCCTCGGACTAGACCGATTCCCCCGATCCCTGCGCCACGGTCGCCAAGACTGACTCCCGTGCCGCGATTGGTGGTCCCGATCCCCGCGCCTCGGTTTAGCGCTGTTGTTGAGCACTCCGCAGCCATCACCGCCCCTCCGTGGCCTCCGCGGAAGTGTTCTTTTGTTCACCTAGCCAGACGCCTAGCCCCAACCTTTTTAACAGGCCTCACTGGTCCGAGTCTCGCCCTGAGCCGCCAGCATCGAGCTCCACCCGAGAGTGGCCGAGCTCCGCCGCCATGCCGGCGAGTCCTGTCCTGGGGACATTGGAGTCCAGCCCCACTCCTGCACCACTGGCCTCCGCCTCTGGCCCACTGAGCGCTGCTTCTCAGTCACCAGTGGCCAGTTGTGGCCATGAGGCCGTTAGTCAAGTCAAGTCAAGTCAAGTCAGATTTATTTATATAGCGCTTCTTACAATGGAGCATTGTCTCAAAGCAACTTTACAAGCTTAGATTATCTCCTAATAACTACGTCCAATCCCAAATTGAGCAAGCCTAGGGCGACAGTGGCAAGGAAAAACTCCCTAGTGCTAGGAAGAAACCTTGGGAGGACCAAGACTCAAAAAGGGACCCAACCTCCTTGGGCGGCGTAGATGATAAATCTAAGAGCGAAACTAAAGTTATGAAGTCAAAGCTCGAATAAAATGTGAAGTATGCACATCGACATTAAGTGGCCCGGGTATGATGATGAATCTAAGAGTGAAACTAAAATCTTGGAGTCAAAGTTAAAATAAAATGTGAAGTATGCACATCGACATTAAGTGGCCCGGGTATGATGGGGCTGGAGCTGATGACGGAAGCAGCTTGAGCGGAGCTCCAGCAGATGAACATCATGTGTGGGGCTGGAACTGCCGGAACACAGCTCGGAGAGAAAACAGAAAATGCAATCAGTCACTGATTAAGAGCACAGTGTCTATTAACAATCACTGATGCCATGTCAATCACTGATGCCAAGTGTAGCATGAGACCCCGGCAGGATTAGCTATAGCAGCATAGCTAGAAAGAAGAGAAGTGGTAGGAAACACAGCCAAGAGGGATCACATGAGACATTGGCAACCCCACGGGAGGCAGAAGA
>JAJAGP010005712.1:0-29670 GCA_025084515.1 Ancistrus triradiatus | reverse complement strand
TCTAATGTTTCTCTGGATATATTTCACTTCCACACTTGTATGGCTATACTAAAAATCAGTAGGCCTACATTAATATATAGCGATATTTATTTTTGCATTATATATATTCCGTCAGTTCTCAATTCAAAATGTTGATTTTTTTTGAAGAAAAAACACATTTTAAATGGGGTGTAAACTACA
Organism: Ancistrus triradiatus; assembly: GCA_025084515.1. NCBI lineage: Eukaryota > Metazoa > Chordata > Actinopteri > Siluriformes > Loricariidae > Ancistrus > Ancistrus triradiatus. The sequence continues at coordinate 29,490 of JAJAGP010005712.1, read as the reverse complement.
ATCTCAAGTAGTTAAACCTCAATTATCAAGGCAATGTGATGTATTAAAACGACTCAGATTGAACATCGTAACTTGTATTTCAGCTGTTTTTATATTTTCAGTGAACTATGTGCTATATTGTAATATGCTCCGTATCGCAATGTATCATGATATAATCGTATCGTGACCCATGTATTGTGATGCGTATTGTATCCTTCCCAGTACCCACCCCTACACATTTGACTATGCCACCTCTCAACACTTGTAAAAGAACAATGATTGTAAAACGACTTGCTTTTTTGCATTTATTTTTGCCATGTTTATTTCTACAGGTGGATAAAAAGCGCTTTAACTTGGCGCAAACATTGAACTCTACGCCCTGCGCTTCTTCAAACACGCACACCTATGAGCGTGAAGTTGTGGTACACACTCACTTGAGCGCCGGATACTACCTCATGATCCCCAGCACCTTCCAACAAGGAGCAGAGGGACACTTTCTTCTTAGAGTGCACTCCACCTGTCTCACCTACCTCAGGTAAACATATGCTCTTTTAACATGTACTTTTCAATATAATATCCTAAAGAGTAGCCCTTCTTTCTGAATTGAACTTCTTTATTATTACTGCTGTCACTTTCTGCCTCTAAATAATCTTCTTCCTCTCTTGTAGTGCAGTGCAGACGAGTGTGCAGCAGGACAGCGTGGGGGGAGAGTGGGAAGAAATGAGTGTGAGCGGCTGCTGGACTGCTGGTTCTACTGCTGGAGGAGGTCGTAATTTTCCCTCACATGGGAAGAACCCTCGAGTTCCCCTCACTGTTAGCTACGATCCTGGTGGCTCCAACGTTAAGGTCACGCTGTTCCAGCGCAGCTCAGAAAATGTTCTTCACCCCATTGGCTTTCATATTTATAAGGTCTGAACAGAAAGGGCAGAGAGATTATACACTCTTAAATGTAAATGTTCCATAACTATTTGTTTTTACATGTACTAATCATCTCATAAATATCCAGTTCTGGATTTTAGTCCAGCAATTGGGTTATACACATGTTATATTTCTGTTTATGGATAATGCAGTGAATTGACGTTTGTCAGCATTGCTTGTTCATAAAGTAGGTATAAGGAATAATCTGCTTATTTTCAGTGAATGTAAATACTTAAACTCATGAGTCAAAGCAACAAACGATGACCAGAGTGAGAGAATGTTTTTCTTTGAAATCTCTAATGCGGCTCCACTTAACTCTTGGTGACTCTGGCATGATTAAGATCATGTGAAGTATAGAAAATGATTTTTTTTTTTTTAACTATATACAGTACTTTATATAATAAAGTATTAGGCCACCATTAGATTTGATGTTTTTTAGCAATGGTCAACAGGTACCCTTCCCAAAAGTAGCCTCTGAGACCCTTTTTGTAGGCAGCAGGGGAAGCACTTTTATGCCTTCTTGTGGCAAGACTCAGCACACCAACAATCATTTACATATCTGGCCAAGACGTAACTGCATGCCGAGTTTTGCAGCAATCCGACATTTCTGTTTAGGTGCTTTAGTTTTTATCAATGATTGTATATGGTCATTATACCATTGCTGAAACAGCAAATCTAATGGTGGCATCTTGGCCTAACACCTTTGCACAGTACTGTACATTATATACACAAAATACATATGGTTTGTGTTTGGTTAGGGTGCTTTAAATTCGTTTTCTCTTTTTAGTTGGTGGATTAGTTATGGGGAAAAGAGACATGATCAATTTGGATGGACGTAAAATTACAGAGTAACAGATATGGATTTAACTCCGGTCCCACTGTTAATTTAATCCAGTCTTGCTTATTGTACTTGTACACATCTACCTATAGGTGTCAGCACACTGTAAGAATGAGCCTGTATCCATTTACATTTACGTTTACAACATTTAGCAGACTTATCCCTTATCCTGAGCGACTTACAATTGATACAATCTTACAATCCAAGCAATTGTGGGTTAAGGGCCCTGTGGCAGCTTGGCAGAGGTGGGATTTGAACCCTGGAACTTTAGGTCCATAGTCCAGTACCTTAACCGCTAGGTTACCACAGTCCTGTCCAACTATTCAACTAAACTATTCAACTACTGTAGTGAAGGCATAGCTACTTATCTCCTTTAACTAAAACACACTGAACATGAGGGACGTCTAGTCAAAATAAAGCTCTGTTCTGGCAAAATACCAGAGTAACATGCATAAGTTCTTTACAGTCCCATTGTGAATGCTCTAATAATAGTGTACATGTATTTTGCATGTGTGTAGGTCCCTGATGGTGAAAAGGTCTCCATGGTTATCTCAGGTACAGTGTATCCAGTGGTGAGCTGTGTCCCTCACTCTCACTCTCAGGAGGTCAGCATGCAGTGCAGGCTGCCCCCTGCAGGTTACATCATCCTGCCCTCCACATACCAACCTGACTGCAGCGCGGAATACACAATAACCATAGCATGGAGGATAAAGAGGTGGACTCTCTCACTCATACTTGTGTTTTTATATTGTTAACCCCCCCCCCAATCCCCAGCTGTCAGTATGTTTTATTTATATAGCGCTTTTTACAATGGAGAATTGTCTCAAAGCAACTTTACAAGTTTAGATTATCTCCTAATATCTACATACAATCCCAAATTGAGCAAGCCTAGATCGACAGTGGCAAGGAAAAACTCCCTACGTGTTATGAGGAAGAAACCTTGGGAGGGCCAAGACTCAAAAAGGGACCCAACCTCCTTGGGCGGCGTAGATGATAAAACTAAGAATGAAACTAAAGTCATGGAGTCATACTTCAAATAAAATGTGATATTTGCACATCGGCATTAAGTGGCCTGGGTATGGTGGGGCTGGAGCTGATGACAGAAGCAGCTTGAGTGAAGCTGCAGCGGATGAACATCATGTGTGGGGCTGGAACTGGTCGGAGAGAAAACAGGAAATGTAATTAGTTGCTGATTAAGAGCACAGCGTCTATTAACAATCAGAGTTTGTGTCAGTTTCACTCTGAAATATGCCAGATGTCTTGTAAATTTCATTAGAATTTGTCCTTAGTGGCTTTTGTAAGTTTTTGCCTGTAATTATTGTGCGTAAACACCAGGAAGTCAGCAGTTGTCTAGGTTTCTGCACTGAAAATAATGTAATCTGGTCACAGAATTTGTATTACATTGCACATTTATTACAATACATAAATAGAAACTAAATAGTTTAAAATTCCGGCTGAATATATTTGTTGCTGTTGTATGTTTGCAGGAAATCGATAAGCAGTCAGGAGCATTTGGGACAGACGGTTCGTGAGGTGAGAGCTACTTTATAAGCACTGGACACTCATTGTTTAATCACTACATTATTGTAGGAGGTCTGAGCTGTTAAAACTTCACAATTCAATAGTGCTGGGTGGTGGGGGACATGGATGTGCTTTTATAGAGGTTTGTGGCTTATTCTACTGTCAGGGGTATATAGAATATTACAAAAAAAGAATCATGTATATAAAGTGGTACCTTCAAAATCTTCCCATATGGAATAATGTGCATTGAATGAATCAGTTCCAGACAGGCATTACATGCATTAATGGAGCTGTATTGTACAGGTGCTCCCTGATATATGAAGGGGATATGTACCGACAAATCCATCATAAGTTAAATGAGGAGTTTAATATAGTCTATGCTGTAAACTTATAACCTTATTATAATGCAATATATAACCTTTTGGTCTGTGTCGGATAAAAAAAAAAAAACCTCCAAACTGCAGTCACAGCTCCTTTTTTGGTCACAAGTTCTTTTTTTCTGTTCTTTAATCTGATGGAGCTTCTCCATCAACAGATATGATAAGAGGTTACCACCAGCAGATGACACTGTGTTCTAACTGTTGACTTTGGTCCCAGATCTGGTCCAGTTCCAAATTTTGTCTTTTCGAAGTGATCTTAGTTGGGAATAATTAAAAGAAGGAAGGATATTTTTGGTTTTAATACACTTTAACATTAACTTTACACATTAACTTATGAAATCAAGAAATAGCTAGCAAATAAAACTCTGCCAGTCCTCTAAAACTACCAAAGCAACTCTTCAATTTCAAATTCTGTCTTATACAAATACAGTGGGGAAAAATGTGTAAAGTCAGCCTCTGATTGTGCAAGTTCTCCTCCTCAGAAAGATGAGAGAGGTCTGTAAATTTCATCATTACACTTCAACTATGAGACAAAAGGAGAAAAAAAATCCAGAAAATCACATTGTAGGATTTTTAAAGAATTTAAATGTTAATCATGGTGAAAAAAAGTATTTGGTCACCCACAAACAAGCAAGATTTCTTGTTCTTACAGACCTGTAACAACGTCTTTAAGAAGCTCTTCTGTCCTCCACTGTTACCTGTATTAATGACACCTGTTTGACCTTCTTATCTGTATAAAAGACACCTGTCCACAGCCTCAAACAGTCAGACTCCAAATTCAACCATGGCCAAGATGAAAGAGCTGTCGAAGGACACCAGGAAGAAAATTGTAGTCCTGCACCAAGCTGGGAAGAGTGAATCTACTATAGGCAAGCAGGTTGGTGTGAATAAATCAACTGTGGGAGCAATTGTAAGAAAAGGAAAGACATACAGGACCATTGATAATCTCCCTCGATCTGGGGCCCCACGCAAGATCTCATCCCGTGGGGTCAAAATGATCATGAGAACTACACGGAGGAACCTGATGAATGACCTGCAGAGAGCTGGGACTAAAGTAACAAGGCTACCATCAGTAACACACTATGCCGAGAGGGACTTGGATCATGCAGTGCCAAGTGTGTCCCCCTGCTTAAGCCAGTACATGTCCAGGCCCATCTGAAGTTTGCCAGAGAGCATATGGATAATCCAGAAGAAGATATGGAGAATATCATGTGGTCAGATGAAACCAAAATAGAACTTTTTGGTAAAAACTCAACTCGCCGTGTTTGGAGGAAGAAGAATTCTGTGAAGCATGGCCATGGAAACATCATGCTTTGAGGCTGTTTTTCTGCAAAGGGGACAGGACGACTGATCCGTGTTAAGGGAAGAATGAACGGGGCCATGTATCATGAGATTTTAAGCCAAAACCTCCTTTCATCAGTGAGAGCATTGAAGATGGAACGTGGCTGGGTCTTCCAGCATGACAATGATCCCAAACACACCGCTCGGGCAATGAAGCAGTGGCTCCGTAAAAAGCATTTCAAGGTCCTAGAGTGGCCTAGCCAGTCTCCAGATTTCAACCCCATAGATAATTTGTGGAGGGAGTTGAAAGTCCATGTTGTCCAGCGACAGCCCCAAAACATCACTGCTCTAGAGGAGATCTGCATGGAGAAATGGGCCAAAATACCAGCTACATTGTGTGCAAACCTGGTGAAGACTTACAGGAAACGTTTGACCTCTGTCATTGCCAACAAAGGTTATGTTACAAAGTATTGAGTTGAAGTTTTGTTATTGATCAAATACTTATTTTCCACCATGATTTACAATTAAATGCTTTAAAAGTCCTACAATGTGATTTTCTGGATTTTTTTTCTCATTTTGTCTCTCATAGCTGAAGTGTACCTATTTAAAATACCTGTCCACACCCTTGATCAATAAACGTGTCACTCATTAGATGGCTACAAGATACAAACCTGTAGTGACATCACAAACTTTTTGCTTGCTATATTGAGTGCTAGCAGGTGTCTTTATCCAGACAAGCATATAACTGAGCTGAGTAGATGAATTTTAAGGGTCTTGATCATGGGCTGAAATGTAGCAGCTTGGTGGAGTTGGGATATCAACATAGAACCTTTTGATTTGTAGTCCACTGAGTGATGGGGGTGGAATGGTATAACAAGTGTATAATAACTATACAGCCTGTAATGTTATTCTGTATATACACACAAATAATATCTGGGTTTTCTTAATGAGTACGATCTTTGGAAAAATACTGTTTCAGTGTGAGTGCAAGTACATTATTTGGATAGGAAAACTGTTATGATCCTGTCAAGAGGCTCAGTCGTACTCTATTGTACAGCAGATAAACGTTTGCTTACATCTAGACTAAGGCAAAGTCAAAGACAGATTCATTTCTGTAGTGCTTTTTTACAATGAGCATTTACCACTTTGTAATGTTGCCATTCCTTCTCACAACACTTAAAAGACGTTTTGGACATTTTGTACCAAATCATGATTATAATACTCACCTGTTGACATTACGTGTTTGAAATCACACCATTATTTAGTTTTTTGCCTCATTACTAACCCTAAATTGCCTTGTACTAACTTTTTTTTAGAATGTGTTGCAGGCCTGAAATGCTTGTATGGATTAGTCTTAAAAATAAGTTTCTAATGACAGTATACAACACACTACAGTCCTGCTTAAAATGATATTAAAAACATTTTGTTGCTACCCAGATTTCTCACGTCTCTGTGATGGGGCTATAGACTGGATGTGGGTCTTCTGTATCCCTCCAGCCCTCTGCTGACGTGGGTTGCTCTGGTCCTGGCCACAGATGAAAAGCCAGTGGGTTTTGCGTAGTGTTTCTTGTCTACTGGCCAGACTCTAATCAAAGCCGATGCCGCTCCGGCTCGCCATCTAACAGGAGCTATTGAAGCTGCCGCCTCTGCTGTGGTTTGTCCCATGAGCTTTACGAGTGCAGTGCTACCACACAATGATCAGTCAGGAGCAAAGTACATGAAGAACAAAGACATCCCTCAGAGAGAGAGAGCATTACCGGCTGACCCATGCGAACCCTGTGTGCCTGCCAAGCCTTGGCACAGACACCAGATTTAAGAGAGTGGACTGAATGAATGGGTGCTCGTTTTGTCTGAAATGACGGATGGCTGTATTGAAATGGTCCATTTGACTGCTAAATGTGTGCGTGGTACAAATCTGCTGGTGAAATGAAGTGTATGCTCTTTGTACGTGTTTGTGTGTAGAAGTTCGCATCCACAATACTAAACCAGTAAAGATTTGGACTGAGACCTATTGTGTGGACTTGAATTATTTCCTTTTATCTGTGATCATTGAGGCTTTTTCCCTTTATTAAGAATCAGCTAATAAATTTGACTTACTAAGCATGTATCATTCTTCATACAACGTTACATTCTTTCAATGCATAAAAATAACATTTTGAGGAATTTTTGCATTACAAAGTCCTAAATAGTCATTTGGTGCAACCAACCACTGGAACATGGGCAAAAAAATTTTTTATATACACTTCTAAACAATAAAACAGTGTGGTGTCATTCTGCGTAGAAAACCTTTAAAATCATGACTTTATAAAATGGAACCAATCACTTAAGAGTTTTCTTCTGAAATGCTAAGATCGTGTGGCAGAAAAAAGACTTTGTCGTAAGAAATGAGTGGCCATGGTACTGCACTATAAAGAAGAGTCCATGTGGTGCAGTGATATCCACAAATGATCCCTTTATTTGCAATTATTTCAGTTACAACTCATTTATTATGGTGCTTGGGTTGCAAAGCAGTCTAATATGATAGTTCATCTGTGTGATCCTGTGTGGAGTTTGCATGTTCTCCCCGTGGCTACCAGAATTTCCTCCAGGTACTCTGATTTCTTCCCACATTCCAAAGACGTGGTCAATTTTTATCTCTAAGAAAAAAAAGTATTTGTGGGTGGGGGTTTATGTTTATGTATCACTGTGGGGACCAAATGTCCCCACAATGATAGAAAAATCTTACATTTTTAAATTGTGGGGACATTTCGCTGGTCCCCACAGGGAAACTGCAAAAATATTTAGAAAACTCAAAAGAGGCAAAAGATTTCCATTGGGTTACTGTGGTTAAGGTTAGGGTTTGGTGTAGGTGTAGCATTAATTAGCTGCAGTAATCATTATGTCAGTGCAAAGTTCCCACAATGATTGTTCGTGCGTGCAATGGATTGGCGTATTCAACTGTGCTGTCTGTATTGATATTCAATGTAATGAAATTTGACGCACTAGGGCCAGGGGGAGGCGCTGCTGCCACATAACGTTCCTGAAACCTGAAAGGGTTGAATGTTTGATCTGTGACCAGACTATTGCTCTGCACTGCTTTACTAAAATACCCAACGATCTGTGTGTGAGGGAGAAGGTGTCTGTGGGTGAGTGAGTGGATGTTTCAAAAGGCGAGTGTGATTCAACACAAAAAAATATGTTATTTGAATGTTTTACAAACAATAATTAACCAAACTGAAACCTCATTAATGCACTAGTGGAATCTGCGTTATGCTAGTAGAGGAAACCTGATGATTTGCTACTGATAAGGCTGAAAACAAGGATGGCTTGTACTCTCTTGATTTTATGACAGTATATTTTCAGATAAATGATTATAATAAGTTAAGTAGATCATAATTCAGTATTATTCTTCTAACTATTCTAACTTTATATAGGTATAAGAAACTTTTTTTTGTAATGCAGCAGCTCCTCTAAAAGCTAGCACACAGGTGCCAGACAAACAAATGTTGCACAGCAGCATTGTTACCAATGGTCCCATGTCCTATTTACTTATGAGGTGTAACTAGTGTAGCTAATGAGGTGGCCAAGTGCGTGAGCAGCATCTTTAGATATTTACCCAATTAATAGATAAACATGCACTTTTTTTCATTAGGTACACCTTGCTAGTTTCACATGGGACCCACTGTTGCCTTCAGAACTGCCTTCATTCTTCATGGCATAGATTCAACAAGATGCCAGAAACATTCCTCAGAAATTTTGGTCCATATTGACATGATGGCATCAAGCAGTTGCTGCAGATTTGTCAGCTGCTCATCCATGATGCAAATCTTCTGTTCTACCACATCCCAAAGGTGCTCTGTGGGATTGAGATCTGATGAGTGCAGGGGCCATTTGAGTACAGGGAACTCGTTGTCATGTTGTTGTCCAACTCTAGTCCATTTTTGGTGAACCTGTGTGCCATCACAGTGGTAAACTGTTCTCTGACTTTAGTTGTCAGGATGGTCTTCTCCCTATTGGTGATGTTCTGTGCTGCTTCTCCTTTCTTCAGAAATGGTATCAGCTGTTGTTTTGGAATGCATTTTGTTGCTTGGATTGCTTCCCTCCTGCTGGCCTCCAGTACCTCAGCTAGCTTTTTTGGAACTTGGTTGTTCCATCACCTTTATGGCAGCAGTTTTATAGATGTGCTACTATCAAAAGGATAGTAATTTGTTTCAGATCTGTACCACTAAACCATTTGCATGACTAGGGAGGGTTTCATAATGAACTGAACATGACCTGTGGAATTTTCCAACAGTCAGTGAAGTTTCTGACCATGCTGACCAGTCCTTCTCATGTTGTCCAGCTTCCTTGTGGTTGTTGCCTTACAGATTTAACTTTGGCCAGCTCCTTGTCTAGCTTCTAAAAAACACCAGTTCTCCTTTTTGCTGGCTCAGAACCCTACCTGCTACATTTGGCTCAGAGGTCCAGAGTTTTTTTTCACCTGCCACAATTTTTCCATCAACTGCTACACTAAAACATATGGGGAGGGGTGCGGGAGCAGGGATGGAGTGGTTCTGTGCGTTTCCCTCAAACACGTTGGGATGTTGTTTTAAAATATGACTTTAAAAAGCTGAAGGAGTTTAGATATGTTTGTTGTTTTATTAAGTTGCATATAGGCGTACCCTACAAGGTGTCTCAAAAGTGAGGAAACGGCCATATAAAATGAAAATTGTTTGGCAGATGGTGATTTTGGACATAAACTTTGGGGGAAGGGGGAGGCCTATTGAACCATGTCACCACTTGGTGGCCATCTTGAATGTCGCCAACTTGAAATCATCTTCAGTTTTTAAACAGGAAGATAGCTGTGTGACACATCAAACTAGTAGAGAATTTCAAACAATGTTTTTGGTCGTCTAGCTTTCACTTTTTTGGTGATAAAACCTGTTTCTTGGAGTTTGGCTCTAAGGAAATTGCACTATGGTAAATGGGAGGCCTGTTTGGGTGGTGTTAGCTGGAATCTTTTTCAATGACACGTGCTTTGTTTACCAGAAATGAGGACTACCTCAACACGTTCTGTTTGGAATAATGCCATCCTTCACATCACCTGTACAGATGAAAAAATACTGCTTGACCATGAGAATAAAGTTACACTAACATGAAGGACACTTGTTTTTCTGGTGAAATTCTCTGCCATTTTGATGTCACACAGTTTGAAAAATTGAAGTTAAATCTAAGATAGCAGGATTGAAGATGGCCACCCTGTTGGTGACATGGCCTAACAGGTTCCTTCCTTACAACATAGCTTGTGTCTAAAATTAGCTCACCATCTGCAGAACCATTTTTTTTCACCATTATTTTGGTGTTTCCTTACTTTTCAGATATTTAATTTCTCAAGTATGATGTTCAGTTTCTCCTAAATTCAGTTTCACTTCCAAATTTTTAACTCAATGTTTCACAAATTGCTTAAAGAAATAATCACTAAAGTAGCTGTTCCTATTTTGTTGGAGATTTTCTTGCCGTTCAGGTCTAGCCATTTAGCAGACACCCTTGTCACCAGTGACTTACAACTGATTCAGTTTTACAGTCCAAGCAATTGTGGGCCTTGCTCAAGCTCTCAACACTGGGAGAGGTGGAATTTGAACCCTTCTGGTCCATAGTTAATTACCTTAATCATTCAGCCACCATAGTATGTGGCAAGGTTTTTCTCCTTGTTTTGATTTGTGATTTTGTAAAATACTGTCATTTGAGATCAGAATAGTAGATATGAAATGTTCCTCTTTTGCAGCTTTGACAGTTCAGTGCCTTGTACTGAACCCTCAACATTCAGCAGGTACCTTTATCCAAAGTAACATGGCCAAGGGCTCAGTAGTGATAACTTGGTGGATTTGGGTATTGAACTCACAATCTTCTAATTACACTAGAACCTTAACCACCAAGCAACCAGTGTCCTAAACATTTAGGACATTAAGCCACTTAACTTTTGCAGTAAGAACCATCTGCTGGAAGCAGCAGTTCCTGAGGCCCTGGCCTTTCAACATGAAGGTCCTGTGGTATGGTTTCCTAGCCCAAGTGATGGACTGCCGTTCTGTCCAAGGAGTGCTTTCGCCTGTGGCCAATTAAATCTGGGACAGGCCCCAGACTTCCCTGTGTCCTTGACCAAGAAAATAGGGGTCAAAACAGGAACTAATAGTTTATCTGCACTCAATGATTACTTTATTAGGTACACCTCCTTGTTTCTATGCTCATTGTCCATTTTATCTGTTCCCCTTACTATATACTGTAGATGCACTTTGTAGTTCTGAAAATACAGATTGTAGTCCATCTGTGTCTGTAAACACATTGTTATTCCCCTTTACGCTGTTCGTTAATGGTCAGGACCACCAAAGATCAGGTACTGTTTGGGTAATGGATCATTCTCAGCACTGCAGTGACACTGATGTGGTGGTGGTGTGTTAGTGTGTGTTGAGTTGTTACGATTGGATCAGACACAGCAGTGCTGCCAGAGTTTTTAAACACTGTGTTCACTGACTGTGCACTCTTAGACACATCCACCATTTTGCTCCACCTTGTAGATGTAAATTAATCTGTTGTTGCACAGTTTGTTACTCATCCTCTAATCGTTCATCAGAGCTAACATGATGCTGCTTAAAGGATGCTAGTGGCAGTGACAATGACTCTGTGTCTGGTCAACTCATACCAGCACAGCGCACATTAGCACACCACCACCAGTGACACTGCAGTGCTGAGAATGATCAACCACCCAAATACAGTGGTGCTTGAAAGTTTGTGAACCCTTTAGAATTTTCTATATTTGTGCATAAATATGACCTAAAACATCATCTGATTTTCACACAAGTCCTAAAAGTAGATAAAGTGAACCCTGCTAAACAAATGAGACAAAATATTGTACTTGATAATTAATTTATTGAGGAAATTGATCAACTATTACATATTAGGGATTGGCAAAAGTATGTGAACCTCTAGGATTAGCAGTTACTTTGAAGGTGAAATTAGAGTGAGGTGTTTTCAATCAATGGGATGACAATCAGGTGTGAGTGGGCACTCTGTTTTATTTAAAGAACAGGGATCTGTCAAAGTCTGCTCTTCAAAACGCATGTTTGTGGAAGTGTATCATGGCACGAACAAAGGAGATTTCTGTGGACCTCAGAAAAAGCGTTGTTGATGATCATCAGGCTGGAAAAGGTCACAAAACCATCTCTAGAGAATTTGAACTCCACCAATCCACAGTCACAAAGATTGTGTACAAATGGAGGAAATTCAAGACCATTGTTACCTTCCCCAGGTGTGGTCAACCAACAAAGATCACTCCAAGAGCAAGGCGTGTAATAGTTGGCGAGGTCACAAAGGACCCCCGGGTAACTTCTAAGCAACTGAAGGCCTCTCTCACGTTGGCTAATGTTAATGTTCATGAGTCCACCATCAGAAGAACACTGAACAACAATGGTGTGCATGGCAGGGTTGCAAGGAGAAAGCCACTGCTCTCCACACCAGATACTGAAAGCAAAGTTTCAGAAACTTTTGCTACTCATTAATATGTAATATTGGATCATTTTCCTCAATAAACAAATGACCAAGTATAATATTTTTTTGTCTAATTTGTTCTCTAAATCTTCTTTTAGGACTTGTGTGAAAATCTGATGTAGTTTTAGGTCATATTTATGCAGAAATATAGAAAATTCTAAAGGGTTCACAAACTTTCTAGCACCACTGTAATATTGATCTGTGCTGGTCCTGACCACTAGAGAACAGAGTAAAGGGAACTAACAAAGTATGTAGAGAAACAGATGGACTACAGTCTGTAATTGTAGAACTACAAAGTGCTTCTATGTCGTAAGTGGAACTGATGAAATGGACAGTGAGTGCAGAAACAAGGAGATACCCAATAAAGTGATCAGAGAGTGTATGTTCAGTCAGTCACAGAACTTAGGCCTAAAATGTCATTTTGATTCAGTAAGATGTGGTCACATAAAGTAGGAACTTGTAGAACAATACATTTAATGTCATATATTTCTTAAATTATGTTAAGGTAATTAATTCACAAAAATATACATCATTAATGACCCAAATAGCTCAGTTAGAGCACAACTACCGCAGTCCCTAAACGAGCGCATGCGCGACGAAGCTCGCTCCCGAAGGTCCATGCTCGTGTCAGCGAAGCGGTTGTGTGCGCGCCGTTGTTGCTGTGGGTTTGACGGGGCTGCTGGCGGGAGCGCGCACAGAGGAAGACTGAGCTGAACAGAATAATGAACAACAAATTTGACGCGTGAGTAGCGACAGGCGCTGAGAAACTCTGCCGTGTGATGGTGTACTGCTCCTGTAGTTAATGTTAAACCGCGGTTTGTAAATATGCAGCTGTATCTGCAGTAGCGCAGAGAGAGAGAGAGAGGTGTGTCTGCACACGCGTACGACTCTGCACTCAGCTCTGAGGAGCATGACAGCAAGAAGAACTTAAATTACCCCTCCTAAAACCAGCACAAAACTCCGAGCGCTTAATAAGCGTGTGCTTTCTGGTTTCAATATTAATAAGTGGTTTTAACGGCTACGTAGGCCGCAGTGAATCACCGGATTTAGAGTGCGCGGACAGCCGGGGCTGGCGCACACAGACGCGGGGAAGTCTGACTTTCTGGCCGTTGTGCAGTCTGCTCGGTTTTACATGACAAACCAAATCCCTTTCGTTTATTCGACAAGGCGTAAACAACATGAACTTTTCTAGAATAACGTAAACATAACGCTGTTCTCAGCTGTCTGGACAACGCTGCACTAGAGTATCATGGCATTCTAGCATAGTTAGTTTAACTTATTTCACAGGTGTAGCTATTCTATAGTTTAAGGCATGTGACATGTAAACACCTTACATTATATTACATTGTGCTTTAATTGTAATGTGAGGTTACCCCTGGTTATAAAACAGGTCCAGATTCAGCCCCTGAGAAGCACTGAGACTTGGAAGCCTTTGGTGAGGCAGGAACATACTGGGAAACACACAACTAGAAATCATTCATACCATAACCAAACTTCTAAGGTTGGTGGAAATGCAGCTGGACTTGGTGCCAAGAACACACAACAGGACTTTGTGGAATCAACAACAGCGCAAGGGGACCAGAATGCAACTATATAACCAACAGACCATTTGTTACACAGATCATTTTCTGTCTTATACACAGTAATTGCTTTGAATACTGAATGCTGCTTATTGATTAATCTTCTTGTCCAGTTTCACCAAGAAGAGGGTGGGAGCATCATTTGAGTAAGGTTCCTCTTAAGGTTTCTCCCTTCTTAGTCTCAGTGAGTTTTTCTTGCTTATTTGACTTGCTTATTTGGGATCTAGACTCGGCTGTTGCAAGGCAGCTTTGAGACAGTGTTTACTGTAAAAAGTGCTGTACAAAGGAATTTAGACCTCACCTCACCGGAATATGGATAAGACTGGCTTCGTAGGTAGAGCATGGGTTCCCAATGCTGAGCCACCATGGTTCGTATCCAACTGAGGTTTGTAGGTTACAGAGCTCTGTTTAAGTTAACTGGCATCGTTAAGACCAGCTCGTGCTTCACTCACAGCAGTCCAGGTTCTGTTGTCCCCTGATTCCACTATGAACTGGGCTATTATTAATTAGTTATTATTAAGTCTACTTATTAATAGAAAACACTAGTTCTTGCTGAGACTGCTGTGTTTCTGTGTTGCTACTGTAAACACTCCTGCCCTGTGTCAAGGATATTGTTTTAATGTTTTACATGTCACCATGTTACACTGCTGATATTTGTATAGCAAATGTAATTATAATGATTTCTTTATCTGTTTCTTAAATAGTTTGAACTTTCCTTGCATAACATGAGAGAAATTGTTCTCTGCTTAATTATGTTTTAGTGGTCACTGCACTTTGTAGTTCTATAATTAAAGACTGTAATCCATCTGTTGCTCTACATACGTAGTCCCCTTTACTCTGTTCTCTAATGACCAGAACCTCCAGAGGACGACCACAGATCAGGTACTAATTTGGGTGGTGGATCATTCTCAGCACTGCAGTGTCACTGACGTGGTGGTGGTGTGTAAGTGTGTGTTGCACTGATACTAGTGGATCAGACACAGCAGTGCTGCTGGAGGTTTTAAACACCTCAGTGTCACTGCTTACCACCTGCCAAAAATTACGGCCTCCAGCGTCCTGTGAGCACTGATGAAGGATTGGAGGATAACTAACACAAACTGAAGATGAGCTACTGTCTCTGACTTTCCATCTACGTGGTGAGCCGTAAGGTCCGTCTGTAATAAAGTGGACAGTAATTGTACCTGCACAGGACACACTAACACACATCAGTGTTGCTGCAGTGCTGGGAATGATCCACCACCCAAATAGTACCTGATCTGTGGTGGTCCCCTGGAGGTTCTGACCATTAGGGAAGAGAGTAAAGGAGACTAACAAAGTATGTAGAGAAACAGATGGACTACAGTCTGTAATTGTAGAACTACAAAGCGCTGTGACCACTTAAAGTTAAATAAAGAATAAGCAGAATATTAACTGAAAACTATAGAATGTCTAAAACTTTTGCACAAAAATTACGCTATGTTACACCAAAAAACATTCCTTGATTAACGTCATGTGAAAGGAGCAGACACCCCCCACCTCCCACCCTGAGGAGCACAGAGACTCAGGAACCCACCCAGTGAAACAGGAGGTAATCCAGGAAAAATGTACACAAAGACCGGAGACTTGTACTCTGGTGCCAGGAAGCCCACACAACTGAACTTGTGGTGTCAGGGGACCACAGAAGCTGGTCTTAATGATGCCACTTGACCTGTAACCAACAGACCTCAGCTCACCAGAGACTGGATTTGAACCACGGTGTCTCAGAGTTGCGAACCCGTGCTCTATACAGTGGGGTAAAAAAGTATTTAGTCAGCCACTGATTGTGCAAGTTCTCCTACTTAGAAAGATGAGAGAGGTCTGTCATTTTCATCATAGGTACATTTCAACTATGAGAGACAAAATGAGAAAACAAATCAAGGAAATCACATTGTAGGATTTTTAAACAATTTAATTGTAAATTATGGTGGAAAATAAATATTTGGTCACCCACAAACAAGCAAGATTTCTGGCTCTCACAGACCTGTAACTTCTTTAAGAAGCTCTTCTGTCCTCCACACTCATAAATACTTTTTTGCCCCACTGTATGCCGAACCTTTCTCGTTCATATTTGGCCTCCGGTGAGGTGAGGTCTATATTTTTTATTCACATTTATTTGTAGAACACTTTTTACGCTAGACACAAAACAGCTTTGCCCAAACAAGCAAGCCAAATGCATTAGTGGCAAGGAAAATCTCAATGAGATCGAAGAAAGGTAGAAACCTTGAGAGGAACCTGACTGCGATGAGGAACCCATCCTCTTTTGGGTGAGACCAGACAAGAAGATGCATTGATAAGTATTATTCAGTATAGACAGTCATTCAAAGTAGTCATTGTGTAAAAGACAGAAAATAATCTGTGTAACAAGTGGTGTGTCGGTAACAGAGTGGCATTTTGCTTCCTTACACTGTTGTATGTCCGGAAGTTGTTGATGTTGAAACATTTCTGATCTTCCTTGTTCATTACACCTAGCTTAAACACTTTTGACAGTCATGTTTTGAAGTATAACAGCTCAAAAAACAATATCTGAATATCCGGAGAAAATATAAAGCACGACCCTGGATAAAAAAAAACAAGTATAACAGTATTTCATTATGCAAACGTTGTAGTTTTATAAAAGCACAATGAATTATTGTACTGAGCTTAATTTAGTCAAATGTTCTAATGTGAAGGATCCACTAATTACCTTTTCTCTGTGGTGGTTCAAGTCTGAAAGATGACGACAGCGGAGATCACGATCAAGACAACGGCTCACCGAAAGACAGTGAGAAGGAAAAAAATGAGGATGAGGAAAAGGACCAGACATTTCTAAGAGAAAAGGTGTGTGTGTGTGCGTGGGCCTTTGCTTTAAGTGCACACGTTGATGTTTAATGAATACCAAGTTTTTTGCGTAAGTTGGTCCCTAACTAGAAAAAAATGATATGATTTTTAATTGATTAAAGCCTTGGTCATTCCTTTTAATGTACACTCAATGACAAAAAAACCTCACCAAGTAGGAGTTGTTTAGGAATTGAAAGAGAAATTTTTAATGTTTGTGTGCCATGTAATGAATGATTATACAGTATGAATGAAGGCTATTACTATTTTGAGAGTGAATGGTGCAAAATAGAGGCCATTGTCTATAGCCAGTCAGCGCTCACTCACCAGGAGGAAACCACTACCCCAAAAGTAAAGCTTTCCGAGAGCACATTAAGCCCCAGCGGAATAAGCTTTTTTAATAAAAGGGAAAGGCCCATTGAGATGTAACCAATGATTCCGGTTTTTTATTAAATTAGAGTAGTAAGGACCCCAGCTGCAAACATGTTTTTTTAAAAGGTAAGGCGATAGGTTTTTTAAAGATAAAGACCCAACACAGGAAGCCCCCACTTCCGCCCCCACAAAGGCCAGGCAAGCAATGAAGTGTTGCGTTACTTAAGTCTGTTGATGTTAATGAATACAAGTTGCATAAGTGGTCTTACTTGAAAAAATGATTCTTATTTTTATTGCAGCTTGGTCATTCCTTTATGTACACTCAATGACAAAAAACACACCAAGGAGGAGTTGTTATATGAAAGCAATTACTATTTGAGAGTGAATGTGCATAGCGGCATGTCTAGCAGTCAGCGATCACACACCTTAATTTGGAAATAAGAAACATGGCTGACTTTTCAAACTTCAGTAAAAACATTCATGTAAGACAGTTTATTTTCCAGTTTACGAAGATAAAATAACAAGATGTTTACATTACATTTACAGCATTTAGCAGACGCCCTTATCCAGAGCGACTTACAATTGATACAATCTTACAATCCAAGCAACTGTGGGCTAAGGGCCTTGCTCAAGGACCCAACAGTGGCAGCTTGGCAGAGGTGGGATTTGAACCCTGGACCTTCTGGTCCATAGTCCAGTGCCTTACCCGCTAGGCTACCAAAGTACCAAGATGTGTTATTATGTAAAATCGCTTTGTCTTAGGCAACGTAACTAGCTGCAGCTCCATTACAGGGAAATAGCAAGCGTACTTCTAGGGCTAGCTTTTAAAATTAAGTGATCGTATGTGAACATGTGTGCTTCCCCTAGTTTAAAAGAGCACCAGGCACCACTGAAGAGTGTGTACATGTACCTTGTACAGAAGACTTGCATAACAAAGGAAAGAACTAAAACATTTATTTTAGTGTGTGTGTGTTTCTTTTGTAGTCTGTGGTTCCCGGAGCAGGAGAACACCCTCTCCAGTATAACTACACATTCTGGTACTCTCGGCGCACCCCAGGCAGACCAGCCAGCACGCAGAGCTATGAACAGAACATCAAACAGATCGGCAGCTTTGCTTCGGTTAGTCACTTGCTATCACAATTGGAAATATATATTTTTCTGATTTCTTTTGGTACTCAGGCTAAGGCATAGATATGGCTCTACCAACAGCTTGCCTAATTTTAATAACATATAATAGTCAAAGATTTGATGTCAGTAGTTACTTCATAGCTAACTTGATTGCTAACAGTCCAAATATATATATACAAATCTATCTACATACATACATACATACATACATAAACACACACACACAGTGGGGCAAAAAAGTATTTAGAGTCAGCCACTGATTGTGCAAGTTCTTCTACTTAGAAAGATGAGAGAGGTCTGTAATTTTCATCATAGGTACACTTCGGCTATGAGAGACAAAATGAGAAAAAAAAAATCCAGGAAATGACATTGTAGGGATTTTTTAAAGAATTTAATTGTAAATCAATGGTGGAAAATAAGTATTTGGGGTCAATAACAAAAGTTCAACTCGGTACTTTTGTTATATAACCTTGTTGGCAATACTATATATATTTATATATATATATATATATATATATATTCACTTGAAGACAACCCCAGTTCCAGTCCTCATACCTTTACTCAAACCACATCCTGTTGACTGAGGATGCCATGCCACCGAGTCTTACCTGTTGAGGACATAAGAAGTCTCAGTGACTGTTTACTATACTAAATAATGGCAGGAGACTCACTCATGTTCTCTATTTTATAATATTTATTATTTTATTTTTTATGTGTACAATTGTCTTTCATTCTGTAGTTTTGCATTTTCTTTATTACATTGTATTCACTTTCATTTATTATATTCTACATTATATTGTGTTTTAATTTATTTATTATATTTTCTTTAATTATCTTCTCTATTTTAGTTATTCTATGTAGCTTCTGTGTATTTAAACTATTATTATAAATGTATTATTTTGGTAACTTAGTTCAATTCTCACATATGTAATTTGGGTTGCCCTAGGCGGTTGGAACATTCCAACATAATGTTCTGTTGTAGGAGTTTGCGAGATGTATCATCTATGAAAATATGTAATATCTGAATTTGCATGTTGTAAATCAGTTGATGTTAAAAAACAGCTTGACAACTAACTTATTTCACCATCTGAGAACTAACTGCGTGCAGAATATGAAGATTATGACAAACTCCAGGAGTCAGGCTTTAAATAGCCAAGGTACCGTAACAGAAAACCTTAATGGAATCTTCTTCTTCTTTCGGCTTCTCCCTTTATCAGGGGTTGCCACAGCGAGTTAAACTTTTCCACCTCACCCTGTCCTCCACATCCTGTAATCTCACCCCAGCTCCCTGCATATCTTCATTTACCACAACCATATAACTCCTCTTTGGTCTTCCTCTCCGTCTCTTGGCTGGCAGCTCCATCTCCAACATCCTCCTACCAATATATCCACTATCCCTCCTCTGCACATGTCCAAACCATCTCAGTCTTCCCTCTCGAATTTTGTCTCCCAATTTCCCAACCTGTGCTGTCCCTCTGATGATCTCATTCCTAATCCTGTCCACCCTGGACACTCCTAAAGAGAACCTCAACATCTTAAGTTCTGCCACCTTCAGCTATGCTTCCTGTCTCTTTGTCAGTGCCACTGTCTCTATTCTGCAAAAAAGTGCCTTACAACAAGAAAAGCAACAGATGGCAAGAAAAAACAAATGCTGTAAAAAAATTTCATTGAGAAAGACAGGGTGCCAATTCAGGCGGTTTAGAGAGATGGGTTCAAAGTATTAGAATACTTTAGTCCCATGATGTGCACTGCCTGGCCATAAATGTTTCAGTCAAACACATTTTTGAAGGATGCAAAGTATCGTCTAATTGTCGTTATCAACAAAACCCCAGAAAATATCCAGATATAATTTTTTGTCAACATTGCACACGCCTACCTGTTGTATAAATAAATTTGACTTGACATCTAGATTCTAGGAGACGAACTGGAAGAACATCTCTTCATAGTTAATGAATGTAAACGTGTCTCTGCCGCAAAAACGTAAGTTTATATGGGCACACAATTAATCCTACCAACTTTACTGAATGTAGCCAACTCAGAAAGAACACACAGGAAACTAAAATAGCAAAGGGCTCTGTAAGAAGGCTTGTTTCGTATTAAAATATAAACAAAGGATCTTGGTCAGATTCATACTGTGGTTAAACTTTCACTAGATGTGTAATATCGTTAAGAGATCATACCCGGTACTATGTACACACAATATATACACAACCTTGTTTAAGGATGTACATCCTGCATATAGTGTTTAATCTTTTAACATGGAATGCATGCTGTGTCACAGGTGGAGCAGTTCTGGCGTTTTTACAGTCACATGATCAGACCGGGTGATCTGACTGGCCACAGCGACTTCCACCTGTTTAAGGAAGGAATCAAGCCCATGTGGGAAGTGCGTGCCATCACAGTAAACCCAATGCAGATCCTAATTTCTAATACATAAAAACTTTAGTATTATATTGCATGTACATGTTATAGTATTCAGATAAGTATTGCTTAAGGACAAGTACAAAGAAAACAGATCACTTGCCTACCTGGTAATGAAATACTAGGGTGAAAGAGTCACTTGTCACCTTGCACATTAGTATTTGCTTTTCTTTACCTCTTCCCTCTCATTCCATTCCTCACTGTCTGTAGGACGATGCTAATAAGAGTGGCGGGAAGTGGATAATCAGGCTGCGTAAGGGACTGGCCTCGCGCTGCTGGGAGAATCTGATTCTGGCCATGTTGGGAGAGCAGTTTATGGTCGGTGAGGAGATCTGTGGCGCGGTTGTCTCTGTACGCTTCCAGGTAAACACTGTGTTCGCTCATTATGCACTCCGACGCATTTACCGTATAGCCCCACCTTGTAGATGTAAAGTCAGAGACAGTGGCTCATCTGTTGTTGCACAGTTTGTGTTGGTCATCCTCTAATCCTTCATCAGTGCTCACAGGACGCTGCCTACAAGATGCTGGTGGCTGGATGTTTTTGGTTGATGGGCTATTTTCAGTCCAGCAGTGACATTGGTGTGTTTAAAAACTCCAGCAGCACTGCTGAGTCTGTTCCACTCATAGCAGCACACTAACACACACACTAACACACATCAGTGTCACTGCAGTGCTGAGAATGATCCACCACCCAAATTGTACCTGATCTTTGCTGGTCCTGTGGTTTTCCTTACCATTGGAGAACAGAATAAAGGGGACTAAATGTCTGTAGAGAGACAGATGGAGTAGAGTCTGTAATTGTAGAACCACAAAGTGCGTTGATATGGCAAATGAGTAAAATGGATAATGAGGTGTAGCTAAGAAAGTGATCGGTGAGTGTACAACAATACAAGAACCCAATACTATCCAGACACAAACATGAAGGAAATGTTCAATAATAACCTCACCAGTAAAATTCAGTTTTTTTTTAATACATAAAGCTAAAAATACAGATAAAAAGAGCAAAAGTCAGTCAATAGGCCAAGGAGCTGAACTTGCTGTAAAACAAAATTCTTTATGAAATTGTTTTTTTGTTGATCATATAATCAGTTGTAGCTGCAGAGGGTAGCTTATAGAATATATATTGTAGCTTATATGATATACTTGCTTCAATAATCATAAAGCTCCCCTGAGACCCCAGCCTTACTCTGTAGTACAGAAGGATTGATTTATATTCACAAGGGTGAAGGGAAGGGGAGAAAATATCAAACAATGCCCAGCCCTGAAGAATACAGAACAACTATATGAAACCAGCATCTGAAATCCACAGCAAAAGGGAATAATCACAGGCAGGGAATCTCCAGTATGCACAATAGCATGCAAGCTAAAGGAAAAAAATGAGCAATGCATGCGAACGTCCTTAGCAAGTTTCCAAATTAAGTTTTAAATGAGCACATAGCACATACATGAAGCATTAGGTAAAAACATGGAAGATATCCATGCAGCCACCTCTGAAATACTCAGGCACACGCCTCACGCCCTCACACAGAAAAAACACAACAATTCAAACAACCCGAGAACACGTTGTAACATTGCGCTTTGTTTTTTTGTTTTAGGAGGATATCATATCTATCTGGAACAAAACAGCAAGTGATCAGGCCACGACTGCTCGCATCAGAGACACGCTACGTCGGGTCCTCAACCTGCCACCGAACACCATCATGGAGTACAAAACACACACTGACAGCATCAAGTGAGTGTCTGCACACATGTACACATTCAGCGGTGTTCCAAACACCACTTATGGCATGTTTTGTGTATTTGGTAGTTCAGTACACAGAATCATATAGTTAAGAATACATGTGAATGAGCTTTTATTTTAGAGTGCATTTTTAATAGGGTTTTCTTATTATTATTTTATTTTTGTGTGTATGTTTGTGTTCTCAGGGCTTGGGAGGATTTCCATGGTCTGGTCAATGCTAGTGGCGGCCGTTAGTTTATCCTAACAGGCAAACAATACCAGAGGTAATAGCAGGAAACACCCCAAAAAACAAATCACTTCACCACTAACACTTACTAAAACTCTTACAGAACTTCTAACACTTTTACAGAATTTACATATTTCTGTGATGTGGGGGCACCCCTGCCCTTCACTGTGTGTCACACAGACCAGGCTGATATCTTGAAACTTGAGACCTTCCTGGCACCATGAAGTTCTGGTGAATAGTTTCCAGCCACTGAAAGTTTGGGTTGCTCTTTGTGTGGTTCACATTGTGTGTTGCCCAGATGTGTCTGCCTCTCCTGAGTCTTAGATGCCACTGCATCCACCAAAATGAGATCCAGAATCTATATGAAGCGAAGCCCCACCAGAGCTGTCCACTAGGACTGTGGATAAAGGAGGACCTTAGAGCGCTAATTGTACATTTGGATACTATGAAAATACAGGGAGCTCCGGGGGGTTGAGTTTTGCCCTAATTAGTACCTAGAACTACTTCCCACAGTCTTCCAGAAGCAGTTTTTAAGGATACGAGAAAAATTCCCCAGCCTTAAAACAATATTCACAGATGGATCGAAAGCAGAAGCATGCGTTACAGAAGCAGCAGGGACATGAGTTCACAAAAAATATTTCAATAACCATATAATCTACAGAGCTAAAAGCTGATGCGTCATCTAGAGGACATCCTGGCCTTTACACTGATATATCATTTGTGGGGGTGTGTCATTTGTAACCGTAGATATGCTTTTTCAAAATGGCTGCAATCTGAGCAACCACGTTTTACGGACGCAAGAGAAGTAAATTGTAGTTTTTTTTAAAGATAAAGCCTATGACTTTTCTAAAGCCTATAATTTACATGTTTTACATGCAGAATGGAAAAACAAAATACATAGAGAAAATTACTATACCATGTCCCATTGTCCCTTATAAAGGACATTTGATAAAAAAAGTGTTTTTGGAAAAAAAAAAATCCTTGTAACGTTTTTTTCCATCTCATAGACTTATTTAACTAATTGCCGCAGATTTTGCAGAAGCGCCCCTAGCAGGCCCGTATACGGGCCCAGTAGATCGACATGTTTTGCATTCTTAATAACTTAAAACATTCTTAATACACAGTCCAAAACACAAACTCAAAAGATTTAATACTATTATAACTACCTGCATACCGATTTTCAACCGTCTACATACAGCCATTCGCCAGAAATTACATACCAAACACAGCTGTCCGCCATGTTGTTTACAAAACACCAATTCCTATTTAACTATTTTGCCTTTTAAAATATACTTAGGATGTAAAATAACTTTTTATTTTATCATAGAAAATTCACTTACCGTCTAAACAAGTCCATGATACCGTTACATTGCCGATAAAACGTCAGTAAAGCGCTTTTTTGCATGGTTATGTGGTTGCGTAAAATCCATTCGTTCCAACGCAAGCTCTTAACAGTCATGCTTCTTATTCAGAATGCAGAGTAAATCTAACAGACTCTATTTAGTCATACTGCATCTGCAGATATTTAAAAAATTCTTACAGCTGATAATAATAAGACACTTATTAACAAAAAACGTTTGTATTTATGTAACTATAATATGCCCAATGATATTTCTGCGCTGATGGAGGCAATAAATTAAATAAATCCTATCCTACAGTGGGGCAAAAAACGTATTTAGTCAGCCACTGATTGTGGCAAGTTTTCTCCTACTTAGAAGATGAGAGAGGTCTGTAATTTTCATCAGAGCCACTCCTTCGTTGCCCGAGTGGTGTGTTTTGGGATCATTGTCATGCTGGGAAGACCCAGCCACGTTCCATCTTCAATCTCTCACTGATGGAAGGAGGTTTTGGCTTTCTTAAAATCTCACGATACATGCCCCGTTCATTCTTCCCGTAACACGGATCAGTCGTCCTGTCCCC
This sequence comes from Ancistrus triradiatus, assembly GCA_025084515.1. Classification (NCBI taxonomy): domain Eukaryota; kingdom Metazoa; phylum Chordata; class Actinopteri; order Siluriformes; family Loricariidae; genus Ancistrus; species Ancistrus triradiatus. The sequence goes on along the minus strand of JAJAGP010005712.1, from coordinate 4,853 downwards.
TTTGCAGAAAAACAGCCCCAAAGCATGATGTTTCCACCCCCATGCTTCAACAGTAGGTATGGTGCAAACTCAGCATTCTTTTCCTCCAAAAACACGACGAGTTGAGTTTTTTACCAAAAAGTTCTATTTTGGTTTATCTGACCCACATGATATTCTCCCAATCCTCTTCTGGATCATCCATATGCTCTCTGGCGAACTTTCAGACGGGCCTGGACATTGTACTGGCTTAAGCAGAGGGAACACACTGTGTAGTTCTGGGATTTCTGCTCACCGTTCTCATGATCATTTTGACCCCACGGGATGGGGCCCCAGATCGAGGGAGATTATCAATGGTCTTGTATGTTTTTCCATTTCTTACAATTGTTTCCCACAGTTGATTTATTCACACCAACCTGCTTGCCTATTGTAGATTCAACTCTTCCCAGCCTGCTGCAGGTCTACAATTTTTCTTCCTGGTGTCCTTCGACAGCTCTTTGGTCTTGGCCATGGTTGAATTTGGAGTCTGACGGTTTGAGGCTGTGGACAGGTGTCTTTTATACAGATAACGAGGTCAAACAGGTGCCATTAATACAGGTAACGAGTGGAGGACAGAAGAGCTTCTTAAAGAAGAAGTTACAGGTCTGTGAGAGTCAGAAATCTTGCTTGTTTGTGGGTGACCAAATACTTATTTTCCACCATGATTTACAATTACATTCTAAAAATCCTACAATGTGATTTCCTGGATTTTTTTCCTCATTTTGTCTCTCATAGTTGAAGTGTACCTATGATGAAAATTACAGACCTCTCTCATCTTTCTGAGTAGGAGAACTTGCACAATCAGTGGCTGACTAAATACTTTTTTGCCCCACTGTATCTTGAGTCTTAGGCTGTTCTTGCTGTAGGCGATCTGTACCGTGCCCAAGTACGTTTGACCCCCAAAGTGTGGTTCGTTTGACTAGTGTGATCATTCTGTACCATGCCCAGGCAAGGCAACTGGGCATAGTGTGAGTACGCTCTAAGTGTTCCTCGGGGTGGGGGCAGGGTCAGTGTGACACATGGCACAGATTGAGTGGCTCCGTATTACAATTTCAGTTACCTATTGTGTTCTGTGTTTGGTATTGAAACACTTTTGTTTTTCCACTTCTAGGTTTGGTTACCTTCAGTGTGGAGGAAGACAACATTTCAAGGGCATACACTTCATTTATTTATCATTACCGTTGTTCTGAAAACAAAAGACAAAAGGGATACTGACTCAAGGAAAGACTCATGGAACATTTTCTCACAAATGATCTATACAGTTAAAATGGCCCTAAAAGCTCGAAAGAATGTGTAAGGAACCAAATCTGCAGTAGAACACAAATCAGCCAATAAATCACCATCCCTATAACTTGCAGCTACTGTGGCTCTGAAGGCGGGCGAGTAAGAAAACCGCACAATCGCGTATCATGTGTGAGACGCACATGAACTTTGTTTATTTATAGTTCTCACAGATCCACCCTTCTTTAAAAGCAAGTCCTTTTATTTTATGTTACATTTTACTATAGTGGAGTATTTTAATTACAGTGTTAAAAACAAGTTTTAATTTAGAACGTGTATGAAGCAGAAATTATATTTCTAAAGTTATTTGAAGAGATCTGTGATGGAATCTGTTCATGTGTTCTTGGTTCTGTTTGAAGCGGAGCATTTTGAAGCCTAAAAGACATTGCCTATCGCACTGTGCCTGCGTCCCAGAAGCACTTGAGAAAATTCTGGTGACGTCACGCCGTCAGCCGAACCATCCTCAGTCTCCACCTGTTAGAGCTGACGAAAAATGACTGTTCTGAATTTGGGGGTGGGTTCCTGGTTTGTTTACGTTTCTTACGAGATGCATCGAAACGAGTGCTGGCCGAGTGTTTGAAGTAATGTTTGGGTTACAGTTGATTAATGATAGCAATAAATGTTGAATATGCAGCTGCTGCTAACACTGGAATGTTGAGTCTTGTGCATTTGTCAGAGTTTAAATAAAGGAAACTGTCCCTTTTTAGTATCTCTGGGAGATTTCCAGCTCGATCGGTCTGGACTGGACACTGACCTTGTGGAGTTTGCATGTTCACCTCGTACCTGTGTGGGTTTTCCTAAGCTACTCCGCTGTCATTCGACATTCCAAAGACGTGCTGGGTCAGCTGGTCTATCTAAAGTGTCCCTGTGTGTCTTTTTGTGCCATGTGGTGGATTAGGCCCTTCCGTCGTCCCCCCAACATGAGTTGGAAAAAGCAGATAATGAATGAAAACCATGCGTTTTAATCCCTGTAGATATTCCAGTGTGAAACTTCCTGTAGAATCAGTAATATTTGTCCAGGCTGTCTTCAGTTCAGCTCATTTCAAAAAACATATGATTCTGAGCAAACAGAGCAAGACTTTAGTATTTATACAGCACACTTGATTGATTAAGTTTAGCTATAAAATATGTGTAACAGATTTAAATGTGTAATTGTGTTTCTTGGAAACCTCACCAGGAGAAATGTTGCAGCAAGAAGTAGCACTTTAGTCTTCACGTTCATATTCTCAGGGACTGAGAAAGAGACAGGCAAGAGTAAGTAAAACCCAGTTCCTGTACATTTTGCTTTGTTAAAAGATTCTGCGAAAGGGTGGCAGGCAAAATCAGTACATTTACCAAAAATAGTGATTATAGAAAGTATAACAGAAATTAAAAATGAGAAGAAATAGAAAATCAAAAATTGATTACTGGAGTTGCTGATGCTTGGTTTATTTACTGATTGCGATTCTGCTGTTATACTCATATGTGTGTTTGGCACGTTTTTAGGGGTGCTCAAGTACCCTTAAATTGATTCCCAGCACTCCTAATATAGTCAGTTTCATTTATGTTAGTGTTTTTTTTTTTGTTTTTTTTTTAAACAGTTGAAAGTTCTGACAACAATGTTAGAAAGTATAAAGATTAAACAAAATATTTTGACATTGAAAATACAGCAGCAGCCAACCAAACAAAAATATTGTATAAAGTTTATATATAAAAGACGGGGTGGGGTAGGAGAGGGGCTGGTGTTTTTATTTCACAGCAGCCCTAAAGCTGTGTAATGGTTAATGGTACTATATTCCTGGGCAAAAAAAGAGAGCCAAACCAAAAATTGCAAAATATTAATTTTTTTAATGGTTCTAACAACTAATTGTTGGCCAGATGTTCAAAAATTTCCCAAATATATTTTGATATTTTGCCTTATCTGCTAAAGTCCACCAGGCTCATGATTTGGCCTGTCAGAGTCCAGATTTGAGCCCTATAAAGAATATTTGGTCTCACATGGACAACAACTGGGAAACATTTTTCCAACCACATGTCAACTATTTCAAGCCATTACATTTACATGTAGTCATTAGCTATTGTCTAAGCTATTGTAGGTTAACAGCCTTGCAGTGCCAGAGATTAGAGATGGAATCTGCCATTTTGTATCGACTGATTCTGTGGTGGTCACATTTAACTTATGCATCACAGGACGGCGTCAGCGGCACAGTGCATGTGTGTAGCATACAGAGCTCTTAACACGACTTGTTTATGAGAATGCTGCTGATGTATGTTAATACGTAAGTGTTAATTTCAGTTGTGTTTGTTGACTTGATCAACTGAATAGTCTCCCTAAATAGCGCAGTACTAAAGAGGCTGTAGGAATCCTTATGAGGGCGTAAGTATCTATTTTGGACACAGCCATGTCTGCAGTGTGGAAGCTCTTCCTGGCATGCTGTTTCCAATACATGGATGACAAAAAAAAGCCATGGAGTAACATCTCCGAAACGTTCAGAACAATGAATTTAGTAAGCATCACCCCACTGAATATGTGGAATTTGTAAAAACTAACAAAGGCAAAGAAGTTAAAGCTAAAGCTAGAGAGAAGGGCAGAGCACAAGCCAGGAGCCAGCCCCTGCTATCTTTCTTTAGCAATGGAGAAGTTTCCCTCAAAAGAAAACTAACAAAAATGTTTAATAAATCGTAATCGGCCAAGAATCGCAATCGGTTCATCTCTAGTCTATATAACTAGTGCTAAGTAAGCTTACTTTAGAAACAATAGTTGCTCTCACCATCCATCCCAAAATTTTCATGATCCATGTTACAGCTCTCATTGTAGCCTGGCCATCTTTTCCATACCGTTCCAATGTGCTCGCCGATCATGGAGACAACCTATAATTTATAAGAAAAGACACCAGTGAATTCTGATATTATTTTTTAATTAGTAGAAGTAGTATTTTCTGATTGAAACATGGAAGTTAAGAATACTGGATAATGGACGAGAAGGTCCATGATTCAAACCAAATCTCTGCCAAGCTGTCACTGATTGACCCTTGTATTGGGCACTTAACCCACATGTGTTTGGATTGTACCTTTAAAGACTGCATTTGTTGTAAATCGGGCTGAATTTTACATTTTACATTATTAGGCCATAGAAAAAATGACCGTATATTAATATTATTCAAATGCCAGTCTGTATTGACTAAGTAGTTATATAACTAAATAACATACTAACAATGTCATTTGCTCTCTGTGCCAAATAGAATGGCAATTAAAATATCAACACAGCCTGTTGAAAAGTGTTATTTACATGTAAAAGCTACCAGGACCAAGGTACAAGCCAATACAACATGGTTTGAAGGCCTTGCTCAGGGGCCTGGACAAGTTTGAACCCTCACATTTGTGGCATTAGTCCAGTACTTTAACCACTGTCATAAGGGAGAGGAGGCCAGTCAGCGGATCATCCCCTGGTGCTGCAACAGCAATCCCTGCTGGCCCTGCCTGCACCCAGTATTCTCCATGTATAGCTGCTTTATCTCCCCCATGACCCTAACCAGGAAAAGCCGTTTTAAAACATGAAAATAAACGTGTTATTTGGC
>JAJAGP010005711.1:0-29673 GCA_025084515.1 Ancistrus triradiatus | reverse complement strand
GCCCACTCACACCTGATTGTCATCCCATTGATTGAAACATCTGACTCTAATTTCACCTTCAAATTAACTGCTAATCCTAGAGGTTCACATACTTTTGCCACTCACTAATATGTAATATTGGATCATTTTCCTCAATAAATAAATGACCAAGTATAATATTTTTGTCTCATTTGTTTAACTGGGTTCTCTTCATCTACTTTAGGACTGTGAAAATCTGATGATGTTTTAGGTCATATTTATGCAGAAAGATAGAAAATTCTAAAGGGTTCACAAAGTCATTGTGCACAATTTCACCTTCTTATAAAGGCGTTAAACTAGCATAAATAATAGACAATATAAATGTCAATTAGATGATAAATACCAATAGAAATGTCGACTCAAGATGAGTCACACTAGGTGAGTTTAACCACCATCTCTATCCAAGCAAACGTGATGTGCTCAGACATTCAGAAAGCAGACATTATTACTACTACATTGTATTGGACAGAAGCACGAGAAGTGTTTTGCTCATCAAAGTGCACTTGTAATTTTTTTTAAATGTCAGATATAAATACTAGGTCACAGCAAATTTTACTCTGGTCTGATGAACAAAGACTGAACTCTTTAGCAGCTATAAAAGGCCAACTATTCATGCATCTAACTCACAGTCAAAACTGTCACTACATACAAGTTATTAATTTCTTAAGTGTCAGGAAAAAAAGTAGAAAACTGTTTAACCTTCCTGTTGTGTTCAAATCATTGCTCCATCCCAACTTTCACACCGAAAACATTTATTTCTAAATGTTGTAGTACATATTTTAAGCAAACAAATTTTGCCTTCTTTTTAATTCCAATCATTTTCTAAAGCCACATCTGACCGGATCATGACAGATGTTCACTTTATTATTAACTTTGTGTTTTTGTATGCAGAATAATACAGTCTTATGTTAGCCAGATGACAGATATTACAGTTATACAGGAAAATTACTAATTGGCCAGAACTGACTAGAACTGTTTTTTTGGGGGGGAATCTTTAAGATTTTAAAATTTGATACCTGGACAAATTTTTGAAGTTGGTTGCATTTCCTTCTCATAATGTATTTAAACGTTTATATGCATCAGCATTCATGACACCTTCGATGAAAAAAGAAAAGCGTTATGTTTGGAGAAAGGAAAACACTGCATTCCAGCATAAGAACCTCTTTCTATCTGTGAAACATGGTGGTGGTAGTAGCATGGTTTGGGCCTGTTTTGCTGCATTTGGGCCAAGATGGCTTGCCATCATAGATGGAGCAATGAATTTTGAATTAGACCAGCAAAATCTAAAGGAAAATATCAGGACATCACAACAATACTGAAAGCAAAGGTTCACATACTTTTGCCACTCACAATATGTATAACAAGTATAATATTTTGTCTCATTTGTTTAACTGGATTCTCTTTTTCTACTACTAGAATATGAGTGAAAATCTAATGATGTTTTATTTCATATTTAAGCAAAAATATAGAAATTTCCAAAGGATTCACAAAATGTCAAGCACCACTGAGTGAGTTTACTTCCGTCTTTGACTCCCACACTGAAGAATGTGAGGGAAAAATATCCACAACAAAATAGTGTGCGCAGAGCTGCTCTGAGACAATGGTAATCTTATATAGTGATATAATAATGATAGTAATATAAACTTTTAAGAATTTGCAAGCTGTGTAATACTCAGATTTGAACTGTTGTGTAGCTTTGTACCATGATATGAGATGGTGGGTTTCGTCTGAACTGGTCTCGGGCCAGAATGAGCTGGTACTTTGTGAGGGAGCGAAGGTCACGATGATGGAGCACCTGCATCTGGGTCAGACGTGATGTGAACTTCTCCAAAACCTTTTCAGAATGAAAAAAATATTTTGACAATTGTAAAAATAAGGTTGAAATAAGAAGTGTTTTTCCATGTCCCAGTTTCAGATGGACACAAAAGATGTTTTGCAAAAGTGCTGTGAATGGTTGTGTTCAATCATTTTTCCTTTTCAATATCTAATCATGGCTACTTTTACTGTAATTACTAATTGCTCTAAAATAAGTGAATCCCAAAGAAAAGATTCATATCTATTCAGCAATTCAGAAAGAGAGGCATACAGGAAACAGCATATAACAAACTAACTGTCTATTTTTATTAAACAAACCAAAATTGTTACAGTGGTTTCAATGTGTTATCACAAAAATAATTGTAATGATTACTCATCTCCTCTGCTTGGCTTGACATGCAGTACACAGACTGAATGGCTCTGCAAATTAAAAACACATTTGATGCTGCATTTAAGCAGATTACACTTTCCTCGACCATCTGTTTTGCCTAGTCATGAACTCAGTTGGTTCAGACTGCGTTTTTATGTAAATAACTTGACCTAAAAGAAGTACAGTTGTGGTCAACCTTATTTGTATCTCTGAATATGACATACACAATGTTGAATATGACATTTATGAAACCCTTTGTTCAGACTGTAACAAAGGACAAAATTAGACTCACCTGTCCCCACCTGTCAGTGCTCACATGACTTTAATTAGCCCATGGATGGTGGCTTTGATACTTAAAAAGGGTAGTTTTATTCCCTGTTTCTTGTTAACAATAGACAAAAAGAGCTGTCTGATCAGACCAGAAATGCTATCATCATGTAGCACAAGCAGTCTAAAGGAAACAAGACAATCTCCAAAGACCTTGGCCTTCCAGGTTCAACAGTTCAAAACCTTATCCAGAAGTCTGCTACTCATGGAACAGTCAAGAAGCTTCCAAGATGTGTTGGAAAGAGAAAAACTGACCCTACGAAAGTTGGTTCGAAATGTGGCAAAGAAACCACGTATAACATCCAGAGAACTTCGGACTGAGCTAGAGACATACTGAACAAAGCAGGGCTCAATTGGGGAAGGACAAGGAGGATGCTACTGCTTAAAAAGGAATAAAAAGAGCGACTGAACTTCGTCAAAACTTACACGGACAAATCCTTCTGGAAAAATGTTTTATGGACAGATGACCCCAAACTAGAGCTGCATACCAGCGTTTATAGAAGACGAAATGAAGCCTATAAAAGTGCACCCTACTTAGAGTGAAACATGGTGGAGGATTCATAATGTTGAGAGGCAACTGTGCATAAAAACTAAGCCTGTACTAGGACTAGCCTCAGTAAATAAATTAAGTAATTTAACAGTAAATTGGGCATTACTCTGCCATGGTTGATAAATGAAGCACAAATGAACACTAAAGATTTATTTTATTCATTGCTTTAATTTGTTTACTCTAACATAACTGATGACTTTGCCAGTTTAACGAATGCCTTTGCTTTAGTGGTCTAATATATACTTTTGGGAGGTTATATGGTCATAACCAACACATAGCTATGAGAGCTATCATTAACTTGGATGACTTTCTTTTAATTATTTGTGGATGTTCATTATTCCTTGACAAAACAAAAAACTAAAAAACAGGTTCTGACTGAAAGCTTTAGCTTCTCATGCTTTTGGAAAGACTCTGGGGCATTATGGGAAACGTAGCGTCTGTGGTGAATTTGTACTCCCCAATTCTGCTCAGTAATCCAGGATCAAATTGACGTTCCACTGGCTGGAGGTGGAATAGCTCTTGAAACTTTTGTGACAGATAAAACACCCCTCATGACTTTTCAAACTGGATTTGTCACTGATAATTTGTCATGAAACAAAGCCATGGTTATTTTTAGAGTTCTTTCATTTCATTTCATATTTTCATGATTTCTGATCATGAAATGGTTTAGTTGCAAAACTACATAGATGGAGTGCTAAGTGCAAATTGCATGCATCAATTCTAAGGGTTAATTAAATGACCTGAACCAAGTGTTCTCGTTCCTCTTTTATCGTCCTCCTTCCCTTTCACTCGCTCTTCGCACACACATGCAGAAACAACTTTAAAAACAAAAAGAAAAACTGTGAAAGAGCAAGCATTTTGGGTCTAATGGGGTGTTTGCTGTAATTTTTCACTTGAATAAATTTCAATATCAAGAAGGGTCAAAGTGCAGGTCAAAAGTCTATTTTGCATTGTTTTAAAAGATAATATGGTGTTTTAATTACAAAGCATAATTTGACTAAATCTTGAACCTTTGAATAAATCTACATAAACTTTGGGATGTATTAGTATTTGGCATGGACTCCACAAGTGTGTGAAATATTTAATGATCCATGTTATCCCAGTATGCTTTCGTAATGTTTCAAAGAGCATTTTGTGGCGTTACTAAGTACTTGGCTTTCCAAGTCTTCAAGTGCCCCCATAAATGTTCAGTAGGGTTTGGGGGACATACCTCATTTTCTCTAGTGGTCTCAGACCTTTGACCATCACCATACAGATGTGCTCCGATTAACGTTCGCGTTACTTTCCGTAAAACAGGACACTGACCAGACACTGCCATGGTCATATGATACTTTGCTCAGAGTTTTATTTTAAGAAATAATATTAATTAAAATCCAATATGAAAACATTTAGTAGAGTACCGTGCAGTAATTCATATCTTTGGATCTTCTATACAACATAAAACACTTACTGACAACGAAAAGAAAATTAGACCGATATTAAGCCTTTCAAGACTGGGATTCTCTTTTCTGTCAGCAGGGTTTGCTCGTACTAGATTGCTGTCATTCAGACATGAATTAGATGTATATAAGACAGGTTTTTATTTTATATTATAACTCAACACTTCAACCTTTAAAGCAAACGGACATTAAACGAATGGATGTTAAACGGTGCATACTTGTATATAGAATTCTAATAATATAATAAATGGTTGATTATCATGCATTCAGCGCAGAGTTTCTCTTGACTTTTTCACTCAAATTCTGTTTAAGGCTTTCAGCTTGATATTACACTAAACTCCATCTTTACATTAATTTATTTTTTATGTTTTACATACACCAAAACATTAAAACCACCTGATCCATAATGTTTAGGTGCCAAATTAACGTCCACATGAATTCATAGACCTGCAGAAAATGAACTCCCCAAGTCACCATAGTCCCTGCAATGAACCACTCCAGGGTGAGCTGTCTGTCATTCAAAAATTATAATGTTCTGATTGGTTAATGACATCCTATCACTCAGGAATTTGCATGCTGCTGTTGCATGTCATTTCTTAATTAATCAGTGCTTTACACTCAAAATATTTAACACACACAGTTTCGCAGGGTGTGTCATGAGACACAGCCGGTGCCTTAAAAATTAAAGCCGGTGCCTGGGGAAGTTTAGATGCTAGGTAGCCATTTGCTTGTGTATCAAATTGTGAAAGTACAGTCAGATTACTATGTACTCTTCAGACTGCATTTAAATACACATCTGTAAAGAAATGTATATTTAAAAACAGCTTCCCTCAAATTAATTATGCTTATTACTAACTTCCTCATTGCTAAATATTCTAACTAATTATCATATTTTAATCTTAATACTCAGGGAAATGCTGTTCCACGTTTTTTCCGAGATGTATTTTGCACAACTGCCATTTATGTGATGTTCTTATTAAACGTGGCATAGATAATCAGACAACACACTTTAATATGCAAGACAACAATCTAACAAAAACTAATGACAGTCTTACTGGAAATTATGGCAATTATATTCCAACTCTGTTACAGCCATGGTGGCGTTGCTCAAAATTCAGCAGGTTCAGGAGGCTCCGAGTCATGCTTCATAAAACAGAATCCGGGAATGATGAGCGCTGGGAAATGTAGCAAGGAAAAGCCGCACTGTGCCAACTGTAAAGTTTGGTGGAAGGGGGCTAATGTGATGAGGTTGTTTTTCAGGGATTTGCTTAGTAAGAAGATTTGCTTAGTAATGAAGATTTTCCTTCACTGGCCCCTTAGTTCCAGTGAAGGAAAATCTTAATACTTTAGCATACCAAGACATCTCAGACATGTGTATGCTTACAAATGAGTGAGAACAGTTTGGGGAAGGTCCTGTTCTGTTTCAGCATGACTGTACCGATTTCATCCCTCTCTGCTTCTGTTCAACCTCTTTTCTTCCTCTGCCACAAAGTCTCTCATGCTAGGCTGATGAGATGTGTGAAGCAGGCTCAGGTTTGCTCCATGTGATCTGTATTGGTCATGGTCATGCTCAGTCATGTGAAGGAATTAACCCTGAGATGAAGAGGGTGGAATTTAAAACACAATGCTAATATTGTTACACTGTTTTTGTCTTAAGGCTCTCAGTGGTGAGTCCAAAATCTGTCAAATGGCAACAAGTCCAGTACCATGGCAAATGAACAGAAACGTTTAGAATAACCATCTATAGATCGTTTCAAACAATTATTCATCAGCACAAAGTAACGCCAGTGTTGGTGATGGCACTGTGCTCACATTCTAACAGTAGCATCATGCTAAACTGTCCTATTGTAATAATGCCCAGTACTTACGACTTCATACAGTGACTTCATGAACAGGTTAATTTTCAGTTTGACAAAAATCCAATGTTGCAACATTTTCAGTCAATTTTGACCCTCAGTGCTTTTTTAGCACCGGCCTCCCAAACAACTTCAGACTAAATATGGACTAAATAATTTATGAGAATCTGGTTTAACTTGCATATAATTATAAATTTCAGTGTCAGTAAATTAAATATGTCAACTGTAAATATGTTTTAAAGAGCCTTATGAGGAGCTCAATCATGATTACATTTATTACAGCCACCTTGACACCAATAGGGTTAGAAATCGTTTGCATTTTATAGATTCTGATTCTCGATTCCAGTTCTCACCGATTCCGAAATGGTGAAAAAAATGTGTCAAATGCATAGAGTACAATCTTATTATTTTTTAATTTCAACTTCAAAAGTAATCATTTTCACGTTAAGCATTTTTCTTCCCATTTAAACCTATTAAGAAAAAACCTTAAAGTGGCTAAATGTCCTGAAGCAGAGAACTAGGAACACCAAACTTCTCTCTACTGCTGAAATTTACATTTACATTTACAGCATTTAGCAGACGCCCTTATCCAGAGCGACTTACAATTGATACAGTCTTACAATCCAAGCAATTGTGGGTTAAGGGCCTTGCTCAAGGACCCAACAGTGGCAGCTTGGCAGAGGTGGGATTTGAACCCTGGACCTTTGTGTCCATAGTCCAGTACCTTAACCGCTAAGCTACCACAGTCCCAAATGATGAACATGTGGCCCAAAGGAAATAATCATTTTCACTAAATGTTAATTTATTCATTCAGTCATTCATTTTCTTAACCGCTTATCCTAGTCAGGGTCGCAGGAGAGCCGGTGCTTAGCCGGCAGGACAGGGCACAAGGCCATCGTAGGCGTTAATTTATTATTTTGTTTAAATGAGAATTAAATGCGTAAAAATGATTACTGTCCCTTTGGAGCAGAGGTCCAGAGAAGGAACCAGTAGTAATTGAGAGAAGTTTGATGTTCCAATGTCATTGTTTTAGGAGATTAAACCACATTAAGCTTTGTTCACATTAAGCGTTTTAAACCCTCTGAGCTAGCGCAGCATTCGCACTATGAGAGCGCAGTCTGTCAAACCCGGTACACTGCTGAAGCTCAGTATCATTCTGGTGCCTTAGATGTTGGAAGTGTAACCATCTTTATAACAGATCAACTTTCTACACATACTGGACAATTGCTCTCAAAGTGGATGCAAGCTTTTTAGTGCTTTTGAGCATTCATTGCTCCAGTAGAACGAATCAAAACAAAACCACGTGATGACGTACATGATCTCATGATGCAGCTGTCCTGGCAGATGGATGCCTCCTTAATACAGGCATATTTTGAACTAACTGCAGCCGTGTATTTGAAGCACAAACTGCACAAGTAGGAACCGATATTTTTTACACGGGTACCCGGTACTTGGAATTCTGGAACCGGTTCCGATATCCAACCCTAGTTACCAACAAATAATAGATGTATACAATATGGTATAATAATACAGTATTAGTGAGCTGACAGGTTACCGTATGTGTAGCACCTTGCATAAAGGTTGTTCGCAATCCTTGAACTGTTCCACATCTGGTATTGTTGTATATGAATCCTCCATATTAGTCTATAATATTAAAGGTACAAAACATATGTATATAGAATATATACATATACATGTTAAAAGTTGTGATTGCATAAGTATTCACCCCCTTTTCTGTGAACACAAGTATGGTTAGCAATTGCTGTGAAACATTTCTAGTGAAACCAGTTGCCAACTGAAGTCACGTAAGTAACTGAATAGGGCCCCACTTGTGTGCAGCTCAAGTGTCACATGATCTCAACCTAAATACACCTTGGCCTGAAAAATACCAGAGGTTGAGAGCATATGTACTTAAATATCATAAAGATCAAGGAGCCACCAAAGAAAAATATGGGACAAAAAAATTGTAATACATTATTCTGTGTATAAACTCTGAACACTCTATGCTTTTCATCACTTCATAGAACTACAGGAGTTCCTCAGGAATCAGCTCTTGGTCCACTGTTGTTCTCCCTGTACACCAAATCACCGGGCTCGGTGCCTAGATCCCATCTTCTCCCATCACTGCTATGCAGATGACTTTACTTCTCATTTCCATCCACCTTGCAAGTCTCAAACCAGGTATCTGGCTGCCTCTGTGATATCATGTCCTGGATCGCAAAATGTCACCCGTAACGCAATCTGGACAAGCCTGATCTACGTCTTGGTTAAGAACTCCCAAATTCTGGACAATCAGCATAGTCTCATTGCCTATCCAGCTCCCACAGGTAAGAACCTTGGTGTGATTTTGGATAACAACTTCAACGTTTCTGAACACATTCCATAAACTACCAAATCTTGCATATTTCTTCTGCACGAGATCAGAAGAATTCATCCCCATCTTACCACAGAAACTGTTCAGATCCTCACAGACTCACTGCATGTACAGACTGGATTACTGCAGTGTTTTGCTCGCTGGTCTGCTTTGAAGTTCCAGTGGAAGACTATAAAGACTTTATTACTAATTATGACTCATTCAAGATGGAAGACGCATAGCTATGAACATACCAGGAAAAAATTTAACATAGGAACACAAAAAATTCAATTGCCTGAGTCAGTATAAAATGGGTTCCTATGTAAATACAGAGAAATGTACTAAAAATAAGTTTAGAAATATCTTAAACGTGAATTTATCAGAATTTGTCTACAAGAATTCCGCTATAAACGTGTTACATTGTTGAAAAGACAACTTTTACGAAGGCCTGTACATGTTAACACATGGGCAAAATGTTTGACTCCTCTCGTAAACATTCCAGCGTTCCACGCTGTTTTAGACGGTAAGACCTAATTTCGTACTCACAGTACTCAAACACAAATTTAGTGAGTACATTTTGTGTGTTCTTAAGAAACAGTTCTTCTACTGCACATGTGTCAAACTTATGGCTGCAACTAACAATTATTTTAATAATCAATTAATCGGTTGATTTTTTTTCCCCAATTAATCGAAGAATCGAGTTAAAAAAAAACTTTCCATGTCTTTTCAGAAATATAACATTATATAACAAAGCAAATAAGTGCTTACAATAAATGAATAATAATAAATTAAATTTATTAATAAATTAAAATAACAAATTAAATAATAAAGAAAAATAAGTGCAAAAATAAGTGCATCTCTACACTACATACAAACTCATTCACGCTCTTTCTTTAGAAACTTTGCATTGCAAGCCAAAGCTGAAGCTGGCTCTCTTTTTAGAGACTATATTTCCTGCCGCAGAAAATAGACGCTCAGACAGTGTTGAAGTACCAGGAATGCATAAATAGGACTTGGCTAGCCTGGCCAATATAGGATATCTGTCTCTGCTGACTCCATCACTGTCATTATCCAGCTAACAAGCAGAAAACCAGTATCAGCCGTGCTGTGTCCGTTCACATAGTGTGAGTGCGCCGTTACGTTTCCTCACTTCACAACGGAACAAACTCGGGATATTGTGGTGACTTACGCTGTTGTTGAATTCCCTTCATTCTCATCTGTGAATGCAACCTGTTTGCGTTTCGAGGGCTGTATCAGCACCGGGGTACTCCCGTGCCAGGTCAGATCACTTTTGCAAAGCTTGCATGTTACATTTCAAATGAGCATTTTTTGTTGTGTGAAGCATGAAGTGCTCCCACACTTTTGAGGACTTAAGCCGAACCTTCTTCTCTGCGTCGGTCATGTTTCATTTGTAGAATTTATTTAATTCTTAACGCTAACTTATTTTGAAGATTCCGCGTCCGCGCCGGCTCCACCTCGCTCTGTTCAACTCGTTCGTATTTTTTTTCCAGCGTTGATGAAGTGCCGCAAGTAACATAAGTGGATAGGACAAGGCGAGGGAAACATAAATCATGCAACACAACGAATCGATAATGAAATTCATGGCCAACACTTTTAATAATCGATTATTATCGATTTGTTGTTGCAGCCCTAGTCAAACCCAAGGCCCGTGGGCCAAATGTAGCCCGCTGTGTCATTTGATGTGGCCCGTAAGAGCTTAAAAATCTGATTGACTGCAATCTAGTGGCTTAATTCCATCGCTTCATGGGTAACATAATCGGCATGAATTGTGGGAAATGGAGTTTATGGTCAATGCACGCTTTTAGACTTAATTATAGTATTATACAGTTATTGAGTATTATATTATAGTATCATAGAGTAATTATAGAGTTAGTTAATGTCATAACTTGTGTTTGATGATCTTGTTCTTTATTCACTTGGATAGTTTGATCGTTGATTGATGGAATAATATGAGTTTCTTAACCTGACAAATTAACAGGATTTATGTTAACAGAGCAACAAGCAAACATATTTTTACATCTATGCAAATATTTATAAGTTGAATAAGTAATAAATTCAGAGTTATTTAACATTAAGGAGTACTTAAACTTATTCTACATTACATTTGGTTACATTTAGTTACATTTATACCGTCTTACAGTTACATCTGGCCCTTTGAGGGCAACCATTATGCTGATGTGGCCCTCTGTGAAAATGAGTTTGACACCCCTGTTCTACTGAAACAACACGCTGACTAATAATAACAGCCGTCTCCCCTGGACTTGCGTTAACTGACTGCACGGATGTCAGCAGAGCTCCAGGGCGGGGCTTGTGTGTAGTCACGTGGTCTGCCTCGTGCACTATACTTATAAACAAGTTGAGCAGCTCGCGGGAAGGCTCGTACACGTGTTCGGGTGCCGAGCTGTTTCAACGTGAGAACGACAAGAAGCTGTTTAAGCTCCCAAGTTGTACCTAAAGTTGGTAACAACAATCGCACGTGATCTCTTCTAATTGACGATGGACGGCGGTGGATGTCGTTTAAATGGGCTAAGTGGAGGACCGGAGCATGGCGTGATCACGCTGGAAGACCTCGAGTCTCTGTCGGAAGATCAGCTCTCAGACTCGGGCACAGACAGTTTAGAGGAGAGGGAGAGGATGGAGGATACAGAGCAGGACAGGTTATTCCACTACTGGCAGGACGTTGCCAGAGGGCATCGCGTGGATGTGCCCAGAGGTAACCAACGCACGTTTGGGCTACTTTTAAATCTTGAACAGTTACAGAAGCTCCGGTCAGGGGCATTTTTAGACTACTTGTCGTACTGGGGCGCACACAATTTTGTTTGCCGACCAGTCGTACATGATAGACGGCCGTACAGTATATACAGTTTGGTGGGACTGTGGTAGACTAGCGGTTAAGGTACTGGACTATGGACCAGAAGATCCAGGGTTTAAATCCCACCTCTGTCAAGCTGCCACTGTTGGGTCCTTGAACAAGGCCCTTAACCCACAATTGCATGGATTGTAAGACTGTATCAATTGTAAGTCTGGATAATAATGCTGTAAATGTAATTACAGTATAGGCCTGTTACAAAGACTAAATGGATTAAGTTATTGAATACTAAAGTGGGCGTTACTCTGGCATGGGCGAGAAATGAAGATCAAATGATCACTGTTTAATTAATTGAAATAATTTTGTTTATACTACAACTGATGCCTTTGCTAGTTTAATGAATAACTTTGCTTTAGTGGGCTATAGTGGCTAAATATAAAGATATCATTCACTTGTTCTCAGCGTGGCGGACTTTCTTTTAAATATTTGCAGATGTCCATTACGGAAAAACCAAAAACTGGCTCTGCCTGAAGGCATTACCCACTCAAGCTAAATATGCTGGGGCATTATGGTAAACGTAGTGCCTGTAGTGAAGTTGCTTGACATGTCCTGTAGTTCTGCTCAGCAATCCAGGATAAAATTGACATTTTACGTAATTTTAGTGACGTACATTAACGGTTCACTAAGGTATAGGGTGATGACGTAGCTCCAGTATTGTTTAATCGTCTCTCAAACACGACTTCATGAGAAACCGCACTGGTAAACTGTCCAACAAGGTCGACAAACACCTGGCACGCTTTTCATTCACAGTATCGAGTGACCTACTTTCACATGCAGATCACCTGAGCTTTCAATTCTTGGAGTTCAGATAGCTTAGGTTACAAAAATGTGGCCATGCAGGGAACTGGTGCCTGTACAGATTTCGAAACTGGTAGCCTAGCTTTCTCCTCTGGATACCAGTCAACATGATTGTAAACAAAACAGCCATAAGCTGTTAGGACCGCCTGAAGTTCTTTCACCATCAACCACAACCATGTTATTGGCCTTCGGTCTGGTTCGGCATTCCTTATTTTCTTTCCTGCAGGCCAGAAGAGAGATCCAAGTATGTGCTTTTGCTCATCAGTGAAGTATGAAGCTGTACCTCACGTTGGGAGGCAGCAATAATTCATGTGGATGTGTAGAAGGGTTGTATTGGGTGTACAAAAGGTCCAACGTTTGGTCGGAAATGTTGAAACACTGATGAGACCTAACAGCATTGGTGAACCTGTTTTCTCAAACTACTTAGTGCTGGCATAACATGAACGTTTACATGTACACAGTAGCCGGATTAAAGGGGGAATCTTAAACCTTAACAGTACTGGAGCTGAAAGTAAAATAAAAGTTGACAAGTGGGTCTGCTCTTTGTACGTTGATTACATACAAGATCAGGTGATTTATGATCCTAATCTTAAAGATTCCAGGCAGGTTAGTCCAGGGTTAAGCAGATAAGAAGTGAATGAGTGAATGCTTTATGAAATGATCACAATCACTGGATTTCTTGGCAGTGACAAAGCAGACAGGAGCTTCTTTCTACTGGCTGGCCTATTTCCATTATTAAATACATCTGAAGAGTGTAAAGTGATTATAACCTTGAAATTCAACAGTGCAAACAAAGCTGCAATTTCCCAAGAAACCTGGCAGAAAATACCTGTCTAAGTGAAAAGTACATACACTCCCCAGCCACTATTAGGCAACACCTGTTTAACTGCTAGTTAAAGCAAATATCTAATCTGCCAATCACATGGTAGTAACTCTATGCATTTAGGCATGTAGACATGGTCAATATGGCCTTTTGAAGTTCAAATCAGAATGGGGAAGAAAGTGACTCTGAACGTGACCAAGACTCAGAAAGGGACTCAACCTTCTTGGGTAGCCTAGATGATTTCCTTGGATGACTTCGAGTTGAGTGATACACAAAATCAGAACAGAAAATGCATGATGTAGTATGTGTGTAACAGTATTTTAAGATAGCCATGTCATAATTATTCAACCTCTATATAATATTGTTGTTTTTAAAACTTTCTGGCAGTTTTTATGGACTAAAGTGGAGGTGAAACATAATTAAGCCTTTGACAATTCTATAATGATCCTTCATTTGCTTCAGCTGTGATGCATATATAAAAACCCCACCCATGAAGGAATTCAAGGCACGTTGCAATCATGGGAAAGACAAAGGAGCTTCCACAAAAGCTGAGAGAGGAGAACTTCATCGCACCCAAAGGGCGTTTGGTATAAGAAGTTTAAAAAAAAAAATAACATCAAGAGACACCATTGGGAGCATTATAAGGAAGTTTAAAATTTATGGAACAGCTGCAAACCTGGCTGGCCATGGAAGAAAGCCCAACATTTCATCAAGGCCCCTTAGCAACTTAGTCAGGACTACTAAGAAAATCCCCCTTCTCAGTGCAAGACACCTACAGGATGACCTGATGAAGGCTGGAACCAGTGCTTCAGTAGCAACTATAAGATGTGCGCTGAATGAACGAGGACTTCATGGACTCCACTCTTAATCACAAGGAAGATCAAAAGTCGACTAGAATATGCCAGGAGGAATTTGGATAAGGCTACAGAGTTTTGGGAGACAGTTCTATGGACAGATGAACCAAACTGGAACTGTTTGGACATATGGACCAGCGGTGTGTCTGGCGTGCGAAAGGCCAGGCTTATGACCAGAAGAATACCATCCCCACAGTCAAGCATGGAGGTGGGTCATTGATGATGTGGGTCTGTCTTCTGCAGCAGAAACTGGCAATCTTGACTGTGTACCTGGCATCATGGATTCTCAGAAATACCAGGCCATTTTAAAAAGGAACGTGATGCCATCTGTTGACAAATTAAACCGTTTCAATCATTGGATCGTCCAGCAAGACAATGATCCTAAGCACACCTTAAAGTCAACCAAAGCTTGGTTGAGAAAAAGATGCTGGAATGTCCTTGAGTGGCCTTCTCAGTCACCAGATCTAAACCCAATTGAAAATCTTTGGTGGGATTTAAAAAGAAGGCAGTTGCAGCACAGAATGCATCAAACATCACTGAACTAGAGGCTTTTGCATGAGAAGAATGGGCCAAGATTTCAATTGAGAGGTGTAAGAAGCTTGTTAGTACTTCGAGAAAACGTTTGTTGGAAGTTATAAAAGCTAAAGGATGCTCTACAAATTATTAAAGCAGGGGGTTGAATAAAAGTGCACGTGTGTTGACAGAGTCACATTTTTCATTTGAACTTCCAAGTTAAGTCAACTTCTAATGTCAATATAACTCTATGTGAGTGGCCATTTCAGCAACGCACACAAGGTTACATCTATACACAAGGTTGCATACAGCATGTAATATCACATTAATTAAAATAGACAAAAATAACAAAATACAATCAGGAAAAAAGGGTACAAAATGGCTTTTGTACTTAATGCCAGTTTTATTCCCTGTTCCTTGTTCACAATTGCAAAGATGTTCTTCATGCCCTCATAGTTCACTGACAAGGTTTGTACTGTAAATGTGCTCAGCTATTAAAACTAGGATTTTTTTCCAAATAAATTGCATGTTTTTAAATGACTGAAATAACAGATTTTAAAATAGCTGAAGCAAACACGAACTATTTATGGTTGTTTATTGAATATTTGTATGAGGCATTAGTTATTTCTTCCCAGCTTCTTGAATCCTTATCATATGAAGCATTTTTATATACTTGTGTTTGACAGCTGCTTTGTGGAGGCATTTTCTGCCGAGTACTTGCCTGTCTCTCTCATTTCTGAGCCATGCACTGTGCATATTTGGTAACATGGTTGTGCTCCAAGTGTTGAAAGAGATTGGTGGTATTGCCTTTGGTCGCTGGAACTGCTTTTCTACAGTGTTTACATCTGACTGGTTTGTGTTCGGTGAGGTCAAAACATGTCCAAACGATGGACATGGCATTTTTCTGAATCTCAATTAATGCTGTATATACTTATAAATGGCTCAAACATTTCAAAGGTTTTTCAGCTCGACAGTAGAGGCGATGAGTCATAAAAAAAAAAAGCAAATTAATAACACAAGGCTCCATGTCTATAACCAGAAATGTACACTAGCATTTTTTAATAAGGGAGACTAGGCAGTTTCTTTTCACTTTGTCAAGTGTGTGGTATTCAATCAGGTCTACACTACATCTGTGATACAAGCGAGGTTAGATTTTCTGTCTGCCAGTGGAATGGGGCCCAAGTGTGTAGCACATCACAGGGTGCAACGAGTGTAACCAAAGAAACAACAGATTAGCCGTGCCAATCCTGAACTTAGATCAAATGTACAACCCCAATTCCAATGAAGTTGGGGACGCTGTGTAAAACATAAATAAAAACAGAATATTGTGATTTGCAAATCCTTTTCAATCCGATTTCAATTGAATTCACTACAAGGACAAGATATTTAATGTTCAAACGGAGAAACTTTATTGACTTTTGCAAATATTCACTCATTTTGAATTTGATGCCTGCAACACGTTCCAAAACAGTTGGAACAGGGACAACAAAAGACTGGGAAAGTTGAGGAATGCCCAAACAACACCTGTGTGGAACATTCCACAGGTGAACAGGTTCATTGGAAACAGGTGAGTGTTATGATTGGGTATAAAGGGAGCATCACTGAAAAGCTCAGTCGTTCACAAGCAAGGATGGAGTGAGGTTCAGCACATAGTACAGCAGTTTAAGAACAACGTTTCTCAACGTGCAGTTGCAAAGAATTTATGGACTTCATCTTCTACAGTCCATAACATCATCAAAAGATTCAGAGAACCTGGAGAAATCTCTGCAAGTCAGCGGCAAGGCCGAAAACAAACAATGAATGCCCGTGACCTTCGATCCCTCAGGCGGCACTGCATTAAAATCCGACATCATTCTGTGACAGATCTCACCACATGGGCTCAGGAACACTTCAGAAAACCAGTGTCAGTGAACACAGTTTGTTGCTCCATCTACAGGTGCAAGTTAAAACTCTACCATGCAAAGCGAAAGCCATGTATCAACAACACCCAGAACCACTGCCGGCTTCTCTGGGCCCGAGCTCATCTGAGATGGACTGACCAACGTGGAAAAGTGTCCTGTGGTCCGACGAGTCCACATTTCAGATTGTTTTTGGAAGTCATGGACGTTGTGTCCTTTGGACCAAAGAGGAAAAGGACTGTCCGGATTGTTATCAGCGCTAAGATCAAAAGCCAGCATCTCTGATGGTACGGGGGTGTGTTAGTGCCCATGGCATGGGTAACTTACACATCTGTGAAGGCACCATTAATGCTGAAAGATGCATACAGGTTTTGGAGCAACATATGGTGGCATCCAAGCAACATCTTTTTCAGGGACGTCTCTGCTTATTTCAGCAAGACAATGCCAAGCTACATTCTGCACGTGTTCCAATAGCGTGGCTTCATAGTAAGAGTCCTGACCAGACTGCAGTCCAGACCCGTCTCCCACTGAAAATGTGTGGTGCAAAATGCGACAACAGAGACCCCGGACTGTTGAGCAACTGAAGTTGTACATCCAACAAGAATGGGAAAGAATTCCACCTAAAAGCTTCAACAATTAGTGTCCTCAGTTCCCAAACGCTTATTGAGTGTTGTTAACAGGAAAGGTGATGTAACAGAGTAAAAACAACTGTTTTGGAACGTGTTGCAGGAATCAAATTCAAAACGAGTGAATATTTGCAAAAATCAATAAAGTTTATCCGTTTGAACATTAAATATCTTTGCTTTGTAGTGAATTCAATTGAATATGGGTTGAAAAGGATTCATCGTATTCTGTTTTTATTTATGTTTTTCACAACGTCTCAACTTCATTGGAATTGGGGTTGTAAACAAACCAGTTTGCTTGAGCAGTACAAGCAGTTTGTGTGTGTTGCTAAAGGCAATTACCTAAGCATATTTATGCAAATGACGACACAAAAAATGTTCAATAGTAATACTCAAAAGGTAGCTGTACAGTATTAGACGCCATTAGATTAGATATACCATTGTTTCAGCAATAGTACAATTACCATACATAATTATTTGTCTTTATTAAAATATAGCCAGAAAATACAGCTTGAATAGGCTACAGTGGGAAGTATTTAGTGTGACTTCCCCTTGTACCTGAGCAATAGCAGCATCTGGCAGCTGCATCAGGATGCCAAATTGACAAAGAAGCTTGATCAGGAATGGTCTTTTTGAAAGTGTAGCAGCAATGCCACCACTTTTTCGGAAGCGGATCAGGTTCAAAAGGATCAGATTTGCTAAAGCTCACAAAGATGAGAAAGATCATCAGTGGAAAAGGATACTATGGAGTGATGAATCCAGGTTTGACTGTTGCTAAAACTACAAATCTACAGGTGGCTCAAGACTTTTGCACAGTACTCTGTCAGAATTGTTCAGATTCAAACGATCAGATCAGAAAAATCACCCACTGACATCATCAGTCAGGACAAAGGTCTCTCAGTCTGGTATCTCTGCATCTCTGCATTTCTGAACACATCAGCTCAGAAAGCTTCCCTTCACGTGCTAGTTTTTAGGTATATGTTGAAGTGTGGAGTTGGAGAGAGAGAGGGGCAACAATTTAGGGATTTAGCCCAGTATACATTATTACTGCCGGCGGTGGGTAATAGGTAATAGGCAAAACAACTCGTTAGCCCATCACCACGTTGAAATGGGTTCAAGTCCTGGCGCTGCCTTCCAACTGGTATGGGCATCACAGACAAAACTGGCTGTGGCACTGCAACAGCAACCCCTGTGTTCTTGTGTGTTCTCTAGGTTAAGCGTTGAATGTGGTAGTAGTCTGTGTGTGAGCTATTTATTCTACGTAATTCACATTTGCTCTTCATCTGGCCTTCACAGATATGGCAGAACCTATTCAGCAAATGACATCCAATAACAATGGCGCGCACCAGCGGGAATCCATCCCCTTCACGCTCATCTCACGCAAAGAGAAGGTATGTCTGGGAGAGCTTATGATCGCGTCATTCATTAACTTTTTACCCTGAGAAAAGCAATCTGAGGCTGATATTCATGTGGTTATAGAGGCATGCATTGCTTAACGTCCATATGGGCTGTTAAACTGCACGTTATGCGATCTCGCCACAAATGGAAACTAATTTGGCAACTGTCCAGTGATCCATGCATGGTTCTGGCACTGCTTAGTTCAGATTCAGCACCTCACCTGAACGCGAAGACCTACTCATCATTTTTCTTTTTCTGCTTATAAGGAGCAGACAAAATGTTGCTCAGTATTCAGTCTACTGACACTGATTCCCCATGTGTTTAAAAAAAAACCTTTCTACACCAGAGGCTGTGCTGTTACATGCAACTGCTCTCCTACAACAGCTCATGTATATATGGGTTAAGTAAGGATAGTAACCTTATCAAACCACAGACGTTTATACAAATGGACATCATACCTGCATTTCCAAAACTCATACATGTGATGCACAAGAGAAACTTAATTGAGTGATACGTTCCTGTCACTATGGTGGTTTTACTAGGATAAGTCAGTTTAGAAACTGATCATAAACTGATTATTTAGCATAGTTAGTGAAAATGTCCAATTTGAGAATTCCAATTTATTACAGCAAGGGCCTGTATTTTACCTCCTAGTCCATCCAAACCCAAAATAGCTCCCTATTAAAATGATATACAGTGGGCAAAAAAGTATTTAGTCAGCCACTGATTGTGCAAGTTCTCCTACTTAGAAAGATGAGAGAGGTCTGTAATTTTCATCATAGGTACACTTCAACTATGAGAGACAAAATGAGGGGGGAAAAAAATCCAAGAAATCACACTGTAGGATTTGTAAAGAATTTAATTGCAACTAAGTATTTGGTCACGCACAAACAAGCAAGATTTCTGGCCCTCACAGACCTGTAACAACTTCTTTAAGAAGCTCTTCTGTCCTCCACTCGTTACCTGTATTAATGGCACCTGTTTGACCTCGTTATCTGTATAAAAGACACCTGTCCACAGCCTCAAACAGTCAGACTCCAAACTCAACCATGGCCAAGACCAAAGAGCTGTCCAAGGACACCAGGAACTAAATTGTAGACCTGCACCAGGCTGGGAAGAGTGAATCTACAATAGGCAAGCAGGTTGGTGTGAATAAATCAACTGTGGGAGCAATTGTAAGAAATTGGAAGACGTACAAGACCACTGATAATCTCTCTCGATCTGGGGTGCCACGCAAGATCTCATCCCGTGAGGTCAAAATGATCATGAGAACGGTGAGAAAAAAATCCCAGAACTACACGGAGGGCATATAGATGATCCAGAAGAGGATTGGGAGAATATCATGTGGTCAGATGAAACCAAAATAGAACTTTTTGGTAAAAACTCAACTCGGATTGTATGAAGGAAGAAGAATGCTGAGCTGCATCCCAAGAACACAATACCTACTGTGAAGCATGGGGGTGGAAACATCATGCTTTGGGGCGGTTTTTCTGCAAAGGGGACAGGACGACTGATCCGTGTTAAGGGAAGAATGAACGGGGCCATGTATCGTGAGATTTTAAACCAAAACCTCCTTCCATCCGTAAAAAGCATTTCAAGGTCCTGGAGTGGCCTAGCCAGTCTCCAGATCTCAACCCCATAGAAAATTTGGTGGAGGAGTTGGGAAGTCCGGTGTTGCCCAAAACGTCACAGCTCTAGAGGAGATCTGCATGGAGGAATGGGCCAAAATACCAGCTACAGTGTGTGCCAACCTAGTGAAGACTTACAGAAAATGTTTGACCTCTGTCATTGCCAACAAAGGTTATGTTACAAAGTACTGAGTTGAACTTTTGTTATTGACCAAATACTTATTTTCCACCATAATTTACAATTAAATTCTTTAAAAATCCTACAATGTGATTTCCTGGATTTTTTTCCTCATTATGTCTCTCATAGTTGAAGTGTATCTATGATGAAAATTACAGACCTCTCTCATCTTTCTAAATAGAAAAACTTGCACAATTAGTGGCTGACTAAATACTTTTTTGCCCCACTGTACTACCAGCTACAGTAAATACAATACAATACAGTAAAGTCAATTTCTCATAATACACTGTGGCTGTGCTTATATATAAAAAACACCAAGATACAGCAATACATCGCGATATTTATTCTCGCAATATACTTCAAATTTCAGCTAAAAAAATTAAGGAAGAAAAATTTTTTTAAATGGGGTTAAATTTCACCAGTCTCCTCTCCTGTAGATGTTGCAGTACAGTGTTTTGACTCAGTACAGTGGTTTGAATTATTAATGTGATGTGATGCATTTCCACTGTTTTTATATTTTCAGTGAACGATGTGGGACATCACAATATATCTCAAAATGATTTAATCGTATCGTATGAAGTCTTTTCCAATACCCATCCCTATAGCATAAGGGGTATTTAATCCTATAACTTGCTATCTGAACCACATGCTCCAACCACACAGAATGAAGATCCAAAAAAACTTTCTAAAAACAATCCACAATGAGTGTGAGTGAATTAAAGTGACCTAAACTATTATTTTATTTAGTGGTTAGCATGAGGTATGGACACTGGAGCATTTCAGATAGACAGGAAACGTGCTCTGAGACAGCAGAGGCTGACATGCACATGCACACAACACTAGTACATGTGACAAACAAAATGCATTCATGCATTACAGAGACAAAGCTCCTCCAAGTCTGCAGATAACAGACAGGAGGGTCAACCAGAAAACCCCCTGTACCACAGTAATGTGCTGACAGTAGGTAGGGTTTGAATATGCAAGAACATCACGTTTGCCTAATACAGTGGTTTACAACCTTTTTTCCTTGGAGTCCCAACTATGATTATCCAAGAAATGCTGTGTGCATTCCAGCCCAAAGACCAAAAGAACAAAGTGATTTATTGCAAATAGTTTTTGGAATTCAAAGCATAGCGTTCTTCCTTTTTTTTTTTTCTTGTGTTCCTTTTATAGCTTTTGATTGTTTATGTTGGCTCATTTTCTCTATTCAAGGCAGCCAAACATAACATAGCTAAAATAGCTACAGTGGAGCAAAAAAGTATTTAGTCAGTCACTGATTGTGCAAGTTCTCCTAACTGAGAGAGGTCTGTAATTTTCATCATAGGTACACTTCAACTATGAGAGACAAAATGAGTTGAAAAAATCCAGGAAATCACATTGTAGGATTTTTAAATAATTTAATTGTAAATTATGGTGGAAAATAAGTATTTGGTCAATAAATTTGGTTCAACTCAATACTTTGTAACATAACCTTTGTTGGCAATGACTGAAGTCAAACGTTTCCTGTAAGTCTTCACCAGGTTTGCACACACTGTAGCTGGTATTTTGGCCCATTCCTCCATGCAGATCTCCTCTAGAGCAGTGATGTTTTGGGGCAACACGGACCTTCAACTCCCTCCACACATTTTCTATGGGGCTGAGGTCTGGAGACTGGCTAGGCCACTGCAGGACCTTGACATGCTTTTTACGGAGCCACTCCTTCATTACCCGAGCAGTGTGTTTGGGACCATTGGCATGCTGGAAGACCCAGCCACGTTCCATCTTCAATGCTCTCACGGATGGAAGGAGGTTTTGGCTTAAAATCTCACGATACATGGCTCGTTCATTCTTCCCTTAACACGGATCAGTCGTCCTGTCCCCTTGGCAGAAAAACAGCCCCAAAGCATAAGATTTTCACCCCCATGCTTCACAGTAGGTATGGTGTTCTTGGGATGCGACTCAGCATTCTTCTTCCTGCAGTTGAAACCAAAATAGTATTTTTTTGGTAAACAGTCTCTCACACCCCGGTTCAGAACCATGGGCCTAATAGGCAAGTGATTTGTGAAAGCTTCACAGTAAAGATTACCTGTCAGTATTTAGTGTCAATTATGAACAGTTTATAGTACATTCTCATCTCATTCCAAATAATACAGATATACTCCCTGGACAAAAAATTAGTCACCTTGTGTTTATGGTGGAAGTAACTTCAAGCTCCTGTAGATGTCAGTGCACGAGGAAGATCAGGCTATAAATGCAGGCAGTGTGTGTGTGACGGGATTCATAGATTTAGAAGAGGTGGTACAGTGCAGTGAATGTCCTGTTCGGTGTGTGGAAAATGGGTCACAATGCAGATGTTAATGACTGGTAAAGAGGAGTGATTTTGTTTGGGCGTGCCAAAGACCATGGTGAGAAAGAAGTTGCTGAATGTGTAGATGTATTGAAGTGCACGGTCATACGGGTCTACCAGCAGTGACAAAAATCCCAGTCTACAGAAAATTCTTGTCAGAATTCGTGGAGGTATTACATGCTATTAAGTACGTTTCAGTCATGGGTGACAAATTTTTTTTGTCTGGTGTGAATATGTAAAAAAATGACTTTCGTTGGCCCTGAACCCAAAGTATAAGGCAAAACTCTCAAAACCAGGCATATTCTGATGAAACCAAGTCAGTGAATAACATTTCTCTTACACTTGTAGCAGCCTTAATGAAGAAATAAAGTGAAACCATCCCCAGCGCAAATCCAGCAGGAGCAAACATTTCTACAAACCAACATGGAATGTAACAAAGTGTAGATCGAAGGACATCAAAATGTGCAAGTCAAGCAAAAAAAAAAAAAAAATCTTCCAGTATTGCATGCTTAAAACATGCCTTTAAATTGTCTCTAAGACGTATGAGGGATTTTTTCTTGGCAAGCACTGAAGCAATACAAGTATGTAAATCCTCCTTCACCCTGATTTAACACTCCCAAAGCAGTTAAGCCTACAGTGCTAGTGCCAGGAATGTGCTTGTGCATCCTTGCCTTAAAAGCTTTGTAAGGAAGGTGTAAATCAAAATGTAATGTAAATACTGAAACAATAACTAGTTAAATCAAATGTTCTATCTGAATAACATTCAAGCAATGGCATGCGTTTGTTCTGCAGTGTGGAGAAGTACTTTTTGAGAAGCGCCGCTATGAAAAAGCACACTGGGCCTGCATCACCATCACAGACGACACATACGAACAGTGCATCTGCTACGGCTTCATGAAGATCATGAGATACATCTGCCAGCAGAATTCATTAGGTGACTGACAAACTGAACGACCACATGTTCTTCCACATTCATTTGTTTAGTCATATGATCTCAAGGATGTCTTTCTGTTTAGGTATCTATCTGGGCATGACCATTCCCATTCTGACAGTGGTGCGCCCAGATGAGACACGCACAGGTCTGTCCAGATCTGTCACTGTAGCATACTACCTGCCCTCAAGCCACCAAGCTCAGCCACCACAACCCCATGATCCGGATTTAACCATTGAGGAGTGGCCAGCTGCCACGTTCTATACCAGGTCAGTCCTTTGTTTGTAGACTCTCCAAATTGAACTCCACATTAAATCATCTCACCTAGCAGGTGCTCTGACTTGTAGCAAGTAACATTTGTTATTTTTGCATTAGCCTAAAGCCTGTTGTGCTTAAACAGGGCGTATGAATGGGTGATAGTGGCTGCAGCACTATTGTCTGTTCAGTACTGAAAATCTGACGAGCTACTAAATAAATCACTCTGTGTACTTTTCTGCATTAATGCTGCCATCACAGAAGTGTAAATCACCTTTGCCAAGAGCCTGGCTTTTGGACTGGCTCCTTAGCATATAGCATCCATTTCGTCCAAAAAAGAGACCTGGAATACTGATGTATCTGATCACAATAAGTTTCCACTGTTTGATGGTTCATCCCAGATGCCGCCAAGCCCAGAGAAGTCGATGCCACCTCTGGACACGAGGCTTCTTTTTTGTACTGTAAAGTTTTAAGTGGCATTTGTGAATGTAACCCTGTATTGTAGTGCTTGATAAAGGTTTGCCAAAGTAATCCCTTGCCCATGTGGTTCTGTCAGCTATTGATGAATGACAGTTCTTGATGCAGTGCCATCTGAGGAATTGGAGATCATGGATCTTGAGTTTAGGCTTGTGCCCTTGCCCTTTACGCACAGAAATTCCTCCAGATTCCTAGAATCTTTTAATGATAATTTGCACTGTAGAGGGAGAAATACTGAAATCCCTTCCAATCTTTCTTTGAGGTACATTTGGTTTTAAACATTTCAATAACTTAATTCATGTAATGATAAACTGGAGATCCTCTGCCCATCTTTACTCCTCAAAGACTCAGCCTTTCCTGGATGCTGCTTTTGTACCAAATCATGATTTTTTTAATATATATATATATATATATATATATATATATATATATATATATATATATATAATATATATTTCTATATATATATAAAAATCAGCTGTTGACATCGCCTCTTTGAAATCATTTAGTTTTTTACCTCATTACTAGCCCTAAATTGCCCCCAACACAACTTGTTTTGGAATATGTTGCAGGTCTTTAATGCAGGAATGGATGTTTCTCAACAAATTAAATGAGGTTTAATTGTTAAAACCATCTTGGTTTCATACTGTCTGCAATAAAATAGTAGTAAATTAAAGACGCACTGAATTTTCTATTTGCATTTTCCATACTCCCCAACTTAGGATACACAAACCACTTTAGCATACTCAGTTAACCAAAAGCATGTGTTTGGACTATGGGAGGAAACCGGAGCACCCGGAGTAAACCCATGCAGACACAGGAAGGAAATGCATACACACGCACAGTACTGAACTTATACTTTTGTCGAAACCTTTGTGGGCATGTCATTAATGGCAACTTAAGGTTTTTATCCTAATGGCAGGGCCTTCACCGGTGCTACAAACGAGCAAACCATCATCAATCAGCTCAACACCCTAGCAGAGATACTGGATTCTCCAGGCCTGTACGTCAGTGAGTCCTTCATCGTGGCTGGCTATAGCAACCCTGCAGCTGCACAACGAAATAATGAGATCTGGTTCACTGAAAGGCCCTGAGGGGCTTCCCAGCAGACATTCACCTGCCCTGCACATGATCCCACACTCACTATCTATTAAATGCACACTGTGTTTTTGTAGTGTCAAAGTGAAGGACAGAGATCGCTTGCCAGGGGAAAAAATCGAAATTCAAAATGTAGAATGTGGTTCCTGCTGAATGTAATTTGTGTATGATCAGATTCCCATCGGAAAGTCCAAAAATCGTAAAAAACTGAACCATTGTAAAACGTTGAGAACCTGTAAATATTTTTATGGATTTCTTATTGCAGTTGCACTACATAGAATGCTAAAAGAAAAAACAACCTTTACTTTCAGATAAGCAAGAATGCTGTTTCTGCATTTCTGATACTCTCCTTTGTGATTTCCTCTGTTTTTCTTCTTTATTCTAAGAGCCCTATTCAAACAGAAGTTTTTATCAACTCCATAAACCACTAGCTCAAACCATTACGAACAGCGTCACATCATGTCAGTTCCATGAGGCAACAGGCTGAGAAGGTCAACCCACACTTTCCCAAGCTAACTGTGAAATATACTCACTCCAGTGGGTCCTGTCTCCTTGTGGTATCTAGAGAGACATGCCTTGAACAGATCGAACAGGAACTGATCAGGAGCATCCTTGCAAGATGCCCAAACAGTTCTACTAGCCCATCTTGATCAAAATGAGCAGCAGATCTATGCCGAAGCACCCCCGGATTGACTACTCATCCCATCACAGACAGTAGGCACCCTGCATAGGACTCTCATTTCTGTCATTTGTACCTGCAACCTTCTTTCTATCACTACCCAAATGTCATGACTATAGGTGAGGATAGGAACGTTCACTGCCTGGTAAACAGAGAGCTTTGACCAAGTTTCATAAGAACCTGTTTCATCACCTCAAACCGGTAAAAAAAAAACTGCTGCCACTGACCCAGTTCATCTGTCAATCATACACGCTCCTCAGCTGAAGAGAGCATCCCACTATTTTCCCAGAGTGCCATGGCCTCTCAATTGGAGGTGCTGATTTACATTCCACTTGCTGCACATTATGCAGCAAAACGTTGGAGTGCATTTCAAAGTTCCACCTCAGTTGGTGCTTAAATGACATCTGCAAATAACAGATGTGACCCGTAGCCTTCAGTAATGGACTCAGCCATACCCTGACATTTGGTCCATAAAGCCACAAACACTGAGTGGAGCTGAGATTCACCCTTGGAGATCGACTCCCACCTTGAACTACTTCCACCCTTCACAAAACTGTGCAAGCGCGTGTGTAGCAGAGGGCGTACTAAAGGCCATGATGCCTCTACCTACGCCTTCCACTTCCTGAGTAACCTTAAGATTTCATTTTAATAACTGAAACAGAGCTTCTGTTATTCAAATAACTTCTCCAACCATTTAAGAGTAAGGCACTCTGATAATGGGACTTGATTGTACAATAATAGTTCACACTGAAAAAATTTACCTCATTTCCATATGCTGTCTAAAGGGGAAGGTTCTGGAAGGAGTCACTTGAGATCACCTTATCCTTCTAAACTTTTTTTAGTAATATGTGAAAGTGTTTCATACAGTACAAGGTCTGTAAACTGTAAAGAGAAGAAAAACTGTGCATTGGATTGAAGTAAGACAAATGAAATATTAAACTTCTGGCCATTGATGTTCCTTCTGTGATTTGTTGTGTGATTATTTCTAGCAAAAACGTGTACTCCAGGCTTTAGTCATTACATGAACATGAGAGCTACACCAAAAGTCAGCCACCAAAAATGATCAATAATGGAACTTTTTTGGCTTTAAGGCTGGAAAAGGAGGAACTAGCCTTACCAGTTAAAAAGACCTAAAATCAATTAATAGCCTTGTTGATATATGTTGGCTGTGTGGATTCATTTCACAATCTCCAGTAGATATTAGACAAGTGATCTATAATCACAGCATGTGAGGGCTCTAGCCAACTCATTACACTCTTTATCTAAACCTACAAAGGTCAGCACAAAGTCCAGATACCCTGTTTGAGTGTGTGTGTATATTATATATCACACACACACACACACACACACACACACACACACACACACACACACACACACGTATATATTAAACACTCATTGGCAACAACAAAAAAAAGCACCCCGATAGAAATGTCGGATTGCTGCAAAACTCGGCAGTTATGACCCAGGCAGATATGTAAATGTTTACAGGTGTGGTCTCATTAACGCTTTCTTGTGCTAAGTGTTTAATATGCTTCCCCCACTGTCTATAGAAAGGCTCTCAGAGGCTACTTTTGGGTAGTGTACCTTTTGGTGAGAGATCGTTGACTGCAAGACGTGCATCTACGACGCACTCGAAGACATTTTGCCCAGTTGACAGACTTTTAGAGGGGGTACATCATTGGACTGAGAGACGCAGGATGGTTGTTTAGACGAGTTGCCCATCATCTAGGCCATTCTGCCCTAGCTGTTAGGAAGCATTGGAGGCAGTGGTTCCGTCCAAGCATGCACACACTGCGAACAAACACTGGTTGGCTCAGACAGACCACCAGTAGAGAGGATGGTTTCATCCATCAACAAGCATGAGCAGCTTGTTGTCATTTGTCCACCATCCAGACCCAGGTGGCACATTCACTACACACCCCTGTATCTGCCCGGACCAATATTTTAGGCCCTTAGCAGGAGGACATTTATTGTGGAAATATCACGACACCCATTACGTGTCCTGCCATTGACAGCCAGCTACTGTCGCCTTCGTTTGCAGTGGTGTCACGAACAAGAAACCTGGACTGCTCTGGACTTGGAACGTATTGTCTTTTGCGATGTTCAAGTATGGAGGCCTCGTCTCAAGTGCTTCTATCCTGCCTTTGCTGTGGAGTGACACACTGCCCAAACTGCTGGTGTGATGATCTGGGGAACCATTGCATACAATATTTGGTCATCCCTAGTAGTGATAGGAGGGGCACTAACAGTTCAGTGATATGTGCTAGTCTCATGGCAGGGCTTCCAACTGGCATTTTTCAGCAGGATAATGATCACCAAAGCACAGCAAGAGATTCCCAGGAATATCTCTGCCAGATTACAACATTGACCTGCTTGGTCACCAGATTTATCATCAGTCGAGCATTTATGGGACCAGCTGGGATACCAGATTCAGCAAACAATGAGTGTGCAGGATCTACAGGCCCAGCTGTGGGCAAATGTGTCATAGAGGCATGTCTAGCAGTCGACAACCTCTCACCAACAGGTACACTACCCAAAAGTAGCCTCTGAGAGTCTTTTTATAGAGCAGCAAGGGAAAGCACTTTTACAACCTCTTGTGGCAAGACCTAGTGTCTAATCAGACCACACCTGTAATCATTTACATATCTGCCTGCGACAGAACTGTTGTCTTGCAGCAATCCAGCATTTCTATCTGGGTGCCTTATTTTTTTTTGTCAAAGAGTGTAAACTGTGTTTCAGTTTTATATGGAGCATACAGAAAGGTAAGCTGCTTATGAGTATTTCTGGCTGCATTCCAGACTGCACACTAGTGTGCTTAATAGCAGAAACAGCAGCCGCCCTGGTGTTATTACTTTAAATATTAGTATGAAATACGAGTTTGACCAAACCAGAAGCACAGTGACAGAAGCCATTAATGTTCTTGTGAAGACAGCCTTCATCTTTACAAATAAACCCAGAATGGACCAGTATGGGGTCACACACTTGGTTTGATCTCTGCAGGACAACTAATCCTAGAAAGATAGGCACAATACTTCATTTTGCACCATTTGTAGACATTTTGCATAGTATAGAGTAAAGAAAAATAGGTGTTTTGTAATGCATCTGTAGCCATTTTGACTGAGCTCAAATGAGCGAAGCTTACCTTGAAAATAGCAGACTAATACAGTGGGGCAAAAAAGTATTTAGTCAGCCACTGATTGTGCAAGTTCTCCTACTTAGAAAGATGAGAGAGGTCTGTAAGTTTCATCATAGGTACACTTCAACTATGAGAGGCAAAATGAGAGAACAAATCCAGGAAATCACATTGTAGAATTTTTAATGAATTTAATTGCAAATGATGGTGGAAAATAAGTATTTGGTCAATAAATTTGGTTCAACTCAATACTTTGTAACATAACCTTTGTTGGCAATGACAGAGGTCAAACGTTTCCTGTAAGTCTTCACCAGGTTCGCACACACTGTAGCTGGTATTTTGGCCCATTCCTCCATGCAGATCTCCTCTAGAGCAGTGTTTTGGGGCTGTTTGAGGCTGTGGACAGGTGTCTTTTATACAGATAACGAGGTCAAACAGGT